>CAEFZY010072785.1:0-65349 GCA_903066815.1 Brachyrhaphis roseni | reverse complement strand
AGTAGTTTTAACACTTGAAAAAGTTATAATTACTCAAACTATTGTTGAAATAACTCTGAAAAAGAGTTAAATTAACACCAATTCTGATAAGGACCAAATAGACTTGGCAAGACTGCCTTCAAACCAAAAAACCCCAAAACCCATTCAAATTCAAGTTTCTTATAGCGGTGAATTTTGATAAAAGTGTATAAATATTCAGCTCATGCTTCAATAGGCAAAGTGCTTTAGGATTTTGAAATAGCAAGGAACAAATAGAGTCCAAATGACCAAAAAACAAACAGTAAAACTGATGGGAAGCTGGGCAGCTTTTTTTTTTTTAGCCATTTGCAGAATTCACACAGTGTTTACAAACTAGTTGTATGTTTCTCTTCCTCTGTTGTAGTTTCTTTTTTTTTGGCCAGATACCCAATTACTGCCAAACAGACAAATTAAAAATTAAGACAGCGTTTAATCAGGAACGGCTGACTTTGACAAAAAAAATCACGTTGCTTCAGTATTGTGAGATCTTGTGTCAAGAAATCTCGTTAGACTCCTAACGAGAAATCCTTCTGAACTTGAGTAACCTCAAGATCTACCAAACACCTCGAGACGTCAATCTATCAATCAAGTTTATTTGTGTAGCACATTTCAGCAACAAGTCAGTTCAAAGTGCTTTACATCATAAAAACACAAACATACAAAGTCATGGAACACAAAGTCAACTACAATTCACATTATGTGACTCAGAAGAGTGGTAGATTGGCAAAACAAGTTAAACTTCAAGGAAGAATAATTCAGAAGAGCAACCAGAAGACCACCCATGCTGAGATGATTCAAGAAGGCCAAATGTAGTCATGTGCTTGTTCATGCTTTGATGAGATTTTTCTGCCACTGCTGGATGTTCGAAGGACCCAAACACAGGCTTAGCAACAGGAGACAGGTTGAAGCTTTATCAACAAAGGAAAGCTAAAGGCCTTGCTCAAATTAGCGAATCCACAAACATATATCCAAAAACAAACAGCGTTAAGCGATGACACACATCGAAGGCAGAGAACAGCTACCACACACAATGATCTGACAATAAGTAAGGAAAATACGGCGACTAAGTAAGCTCTAGAAGGAAATGACTACTGGGTGTAGCTGTGGCAGTCACAAGTTGAGGCCTTACCAAAAACAGGAAGTAAAGGTGATAAATCAGGACTAACTCAGAACAGGAGCACAACTAAACCCCAGATCAACGCAACGGCATCAGCTACAGAAACTGTGAACAAAAAAAAGAAAAAAAAAGACGGTGCAAACCATCTGCACAGCCTGGAAGAAAGTCACTGAGGACCTTTGCTCAAATCTTCTAGCTTGATCTCCCAGATTCAGATTTTAATAACACTGATGAATCACATTTTCCTTCATAATGATGGTCATGCTGCAGTGAAACAACCCCAAACCATAACACTCCCACCACCACATTTCACAGTCTGAGGAGAGTTCATTTTTTTAATTTTAATTTTAAATCTTCCTAACATGAAAATGTTTCTCTGATTTAAACAGGCTGTCAATTATCCATGCCAATAGAGTTCTTCCCAATAGAAATAGACAGTTCAAATAATCATAGTGAGTGACTTTTTAGTTTGATGATTAGATATATTAACGTCAGTGTTGGTTGACAAAGACGTGAAGGAAACTGACTGATTTTGTGATTTTAATATCCAATAACAACCACCGAATGAAATGAAACACTATGAGAACTGGCAGAAGAAAACGTCTGCTGTAGATAGGGAGAGGTTTCTGAGCACAAATTTATCAGTACAGCTGTCAGAACAAAGACATCTTTCATGTAAGTGGACTACGGACATCTAGCCCACAAACCTGTCTGACATAGCGTGAAAAAGACACATTAGGATTTGTTTCCCCATCACAAACACAGAAACTTTTTTTCATTTCTTTCTCAGAAGATCAAACTCTTCAGAAATTTTTCTGTAAATCATGCCTAATGAACATTAACGGCTCTGTTTTTAAGTCACTGGAAACCTCTTTTGTTCGTGCCGTGATGCACTTTAACAAATATGTGTTGAGCAGATTAGGGTTTGATAGATCCTTGTTCTTTAAATAAAAGTTGTTGTTCACTTGCAACAACTAATTCACGTACCGCTGATCAAAAACACCTGACTTGGTTTTACCTCCACAAAACAACTAGTTTTGCATACCTCCGCGTTATTTCACCTATAAACATAAAATACACAGAAGAGTAAAATATACTTTTTTGCTTATTTCTTTTATTTTAAAACTCACGGAATATTCTCAGAAATACAAAACATGTAAAAATCTAACAACTTGCAATTTAGGGTTTTGTTGGTCAGCCTTGCGAAAATATTCATACCCATTCAGCGTCTTAAAATGTTGTCACGTTACAGATGCAAACTCTAATGTACGGTACTTTTATTTGGCTTGCATGTGGAGGAAAACAAACAAAGATGTGCACAATGGTAAAGCAGGAGGAACATGGTTTAAGGCTTAATATTTTCTTGAAAATAAAAATCTCAAAACATGTGGTGTGCGTTTGTTTCAGCCCCCTTGACAGTGATGCCCTGAAAGAAAAGTCAAATGACTTTGGAAAAACGATCTAATTGGTAAATAGAGTCCAGCTGCGTGTGATTTAATCTCAGTATAAATCCCACTGTTCTGTGAAGGCCTCAGACATTTGAGAACATTAGTGAACAAACAGCATCATGAAGACAAAGGAATACAGAAGAGAGCTAAACAAGAAAATTATTGAGAAGTTTAAAATGGTGTTAGGTTAATGTGTTACAGGCTTTAAAGATGTCACAAAGAACTGTTCAATTTATTATCTAAAGACAGAAAGAGCATGACACAACCTATCAACCCAAGTCTGTCCATCTACTGACATGCAGGGCAGGAAAGGCATTAATCAAAAGCCTATGGTAACTCTGGAGGAGCTGCCGAAATCCAGAGATGAGTTGGGAAATCTACTAGTCCTAGACTCTACAAATCTGGATTTCATGATTATTGCAGGCCACACTAATTATGATTTCAATTATAAATACATACTTAAAAACCACATATCTTATTCACTTCCAAAGTACGGTACTACTTTCCATCGGTCTATCACATAAAATCTGAATAAAATACTTTAAGGTTTGTGACTTTAATGTGTCAAACTATGAAATCCTTTACGGGTTATTAACACTTTTTCAAGGCACCGTGCACCGTCAACATGACTGATAAAATACTGAGACTGTTTTCAAATATCTTCATGCTGTTTAGTCTAAACATGTCAGTTTGGTTTTTAGTTCCCCCCAGAAGCTGACAACAACAGTTTTCATTGTCTTGCACAAGTTGCTGTTGTTGTTGTGACTAAGTGTGATGAATTATTTTGTCCTCACAGACAATCTACGTAAGAGTTAGGAAGAGAGACATGCAACACCCACAGCTGTCAGGACAGCCTTGCTCAGAGGATGGATGTTTTCAGTCTGATAGACTCGTATAATAACGCTTCAAAGCCAAATCTGCTGTGTCTGTGTAAAAACTGGAGACGACACACACAGCCCTGCACACGCATCCATACTGTACTTTTAATGTGCGTTGTCACCTCCACTCCATCCTCCACAGACAGCGATGAAGCTGCTGGTGTCTTGTATCGAGTTGAACTCGGACGCCTGGCCACGCAGAGGACAGCCGGGGTCACGGCACCGGTCAGACAATCCCCATGCCTGACGTCTGCATTCTGTTCCTGATAGAAAACAGACATCATTAATAGCAGATTCCTGTCTGTGATTGATGATATTGATTCAATTTTTCCTTGCCTGTGTTTTCTCCTTTTCTCCTTCTGAAATATTTCAGCAGCATTGCCATGGACAATTAGCCTGATTGCTCTGCTCTGGCATCAAAGCCGGCTGGAAGAATATAACTGATGGGTGTTTAACATCCAGAGAGCCTGAAAAACAAGTGCAGAGTCCCTTATCTGATGTTTTCTCACATAATCAAAGAAGCCTCAGTGAAAATGTCAAC
The DNA here is from genome assembly GCA_903066815.1 of Brachyrhaphis roseni. Taxonomy (NCBI): domain Eukaryota; kingdom Metazoa; phylum Chordata; class Actinopteri; order Cyprinodontiformes; family Poeciliidae; genus Brachyrhaphis; species Brachyrhaphis roseni. Next base: position 61,347 of record CAEFZY010072785.1, on the reverse strand, counting down.
TATTCCAGCTATGTCCTTATGTTTAACATGCATGAACCACTACACAGACTGTGCTCTTCATTAAATGGCCACCAGGGGGATGAGAGAAGAGTCCTCTGACAGGAGTCACCTTTTATTACACAAATTCAAATGTGTTCAAGTTGAATATTATCGGTCAAGAGATTAAAGGCGAAAGCAGACATCTTTTATTTTTTTCAGAGATGAATCAACCACAAGGAAATGTCATTTATGTGGGGATTTCCAACTGCAGCGACCAAAGGACAAAAGGAAACAATCAGATGTGAACCAGGAAGGGAATTGACCAATGAACCATAAACACCTACAGTTTTCACATTGTGCTGAGCCTCTGGACCGTCTAAAGGCCCCTGATACATGTTAGCCAGGGTCAAAAAGCACCCAGGGGATAAATGTCATAAAGAAATCTTTGTACAATGATAATCTGAATGCAAATGCGGTTCTAATTCTGAACATGTTTACTTGATGCCCTTGGGGGAAAAAAATACATTGAGTTAGGCAGTTGCATCAATTTTTGTTTTTCAAATTGTCCTAATTTTACAACACCACACCAAGATGTATTAATTTAGGATTTTATATGATTAACGAGGGGTTTACTACTCCACTTCTCAAGGGCCGGTGTCCTACAACATTTAGAAGCGTCGCTGGTCCAACACACCAGAATCAAATGATTGACTCACCTCCTCAGTACAATCAAGTTTTCCAGAGTCGTGTTAATGACTTTATAATTTGAGTCAGGCGTGTTGAAGCAAAGACGCGTTTAAAAGTTTGCTTTGTAAGATGTTTTAAAGCTAATAAAATTGCTTTGTAACATAATTGGATTTTAAACTGGTCCGCTATTTTATCAGAGTGTTCCTTGTTCTTCATGCTGCTTGTTCACTAATGTTCTGTAACAAAGCTCTGAGACCTTCACAGAACAGCTGGCTTTATAACTCTTGAAATCCTAGAAAATTTCCATCTTAATGTAATCATCCATAAATAGACCAGCTTACATGCTTAATAAATTTATATCAAGGCAAAATCTAATTACATAATCTGAAATCACAGGGTTCTTTACTGCAATAAACTTCCAGAGAGTGAACACATATTACTCTGCAGGAATTTTCATCGCATTGTTTTGTTACATCTGCATACATATCAGCAGAGGCTAATTACTGCCGACTACTGAGCTGACATGTCTGCTTTTGTAAAAACAACAACAAACTCCACATTTGGACTTCAAGTAAGGACATTGCAACTTGAGAATTTTTTCAAATGATTTGTTTTGGTATTTTTGCAAAATATTTTGTGGAATTAGGGCAATGTAGAAAAAAAGATAGGCATTATTAAAAAGTAAAATAATAGTTATACCTTATGGTTGCTTTTACTTTTTGTCTTACTTGTAAATATTCCTGTTGGATGTATACTTACTTCTATAAAAAATATATACGGTATGTATATAGTTTTTTACACATTTGTTGAAACTGTCTTTATGTCATCACAGGATAATATGTGAAAGATAGTCTGAAAAAAACCTGAGCTCCTCTTCCTTTGCCCTGTTCTTCCAGTGCTGACTAACAACCAATCAGAGGCAGGAGGAGGGTCTTAGTGCTGTCAATCATCCCATCCGGTGCGGCTCACCTCCCACCTCACTGCAGCTTTTACAGATATAAACATTAATGTCATACTGTTTTGAAAATGCACAATATGCTGAAGAGTATGTTTGCATTGAAGAAGTGATGCAAGTTCAAATATAAATTGATGGTTATTTCTGTGTAACTTGGAAACACGTTTTAACTGGACTGAAATTCATGGCCAAAAACTTTACCAGTCATGTTGCGTTTTGTGACTTCAACATTTACAGACTGGTTTTACGTGTTTTCATTATATACTGCAGAGCAAATCCAATATTTCCAAAGTGCCAAATGATTTGATTAGCCAAATGCATGGAATTTATATAAAACTTGATCTTTACTATGCTGAGCCTCTTATTCTTGGTTTCTATGATATTTTTGACTTGCCAGTTATCAGATTATTGGCCAAATCCTGACGGATGGTGATCCATTCTTGCTTCATAAGAGCTTGGAGTTGACCAAGTTTATTTGCCTAGTCCAACAAACTTGGGAATTTACAACAGATTCTTAATCTTGAGAGTTTTTAGTCCAAAATGATAGATTATCAGCAAACCATTCAATTAAATAGCAAAGAATAGAAATAACTCTCAACTCCGATGGATTGACATAACAAGCACCATTTTTTAGTATGTTTTATGCAAAACAATAATTTCCCATGGAAATAATCATTGACTTTTATGTAAATAATCATTCATTTACATGTCTACTTGCAGTTTCTTCCTCCAGGCTGCCTCTCAGATAAACACAATTAACTCCTTACAGTCAGAGTGTAACAAAATAAGCATGTTTGCACTTTCACAACCTGCCCTTCTATTTTTTAAAAAAATTGGATATACATACACATGATGCATGTATATACTATTACTTTTATATTTTATTTCCTCTAGAGTTTATATGTTTATACTTAATGTCTGCTGTGAGCGCTTGAAACCAAAGTCAAATCCCTTGTTTGTACACACAAACTTGCCAATAAAGCTGATTGTGGTTATGGAACAGATATTTCTTACTTCCAAATAAATGGCATTTGTACACAGGAAAATCCAGCCATGTGTTGTTTCCTTTTATTGGAAATGACTTCATAGAAACTTTCATTACAGGTTTGACCTCTGTAATGTGCTGTCGATAAAAAAAAAAAAAATTACCTCACAACACAATGTGCAGCTCAAAAGAACATATGGATGGCAAGAGAAGGGTTGATGTTCATGGAGCTTATTGTGTTCAGATTCCTAACATAAGTTGTGGTTTCTTCTCTGTCATCTTGGTTATGAAAGTGGGATGATCCAGCCCAAATGGCAACATATCGATCTTCACTGGTGCTGAAACATGTTTCCCAAAGTAACGTACCTAAATGAGGATCAGGTTGCAGGAGAGAAGGAGAGACATGCTTCTCTCTCAAGCCAAATGATGCATTGTCATGTTGCAGTGGCCTTACCTAAACACAGAGAATCAATGTTTCTGAGAGCTGCACATTTGTTGCACAAAGCTTTATCGATTTGGTTATGACACTCTGATTCACTCTATCTCCAAAGGGTGCCCCACCCTAACTCGATCCAGATGAGCTCCATCATGTCATAGTTGGAGGGGAACCAATCTTACATGACAGAAATGGGTGGGTATTTCTATACTTCTGATAAAAATGACTAGAGTAGGAAAGAACATTTCTTAGGGGACCGTCTATTAAAGAACAGACATGAGGCCTTTTCCACAGCTGTTTTGCACATTGGCCTGAGCTAAACAGCTCGACTGGTAATGGAGTGATAGGCTGTGTGAAGGCTTGCTCCACTGAGGGCCATTTTATGGTTTTCAGGGTGTTTAAGGAGTATGCTAGCAGGACCGCACACAATCTGAGCGTTCTCTGTTTGTTTCTCACGGAAATACAGCTGGATATCCAATTTATTCCTATTTCAAGTCAATTTAAGTCAAATCAACAAGACAAGAAACAGAAGATGATTTCAATCCTTCAGTGGCTGTAATTGAAAGCTGTACATGTGTCACCGCTGTTTGTGACTGCAAAGACCAAAAGAAAACCTTGTGAATACAGAAGCAGCTGACAGCCAGGCCACAGCTGGGAACAACGTGATCCCAAGAAAAAGAAGAAAAAAAAACTCCAGAAAACGCAACCAGCAAGTTCCAGGAAGTGTACTCATGAATTATAATTTTACATTTATTCATCTGAATGGCAAATCAAAAATGTTTTTTTATGTTTCCCTTGAAAGGTGCACTGAGAAAAGAAGAGTGAACTCCTGAAAATAAAACATTGGAAAGTAGATGGACTGAAAGGTCCCCTATAATCTCATAGGTTTTGTTGTCCATGGTACATACATTATTGCATCAAAATGTATTTATCCAAGAATTATTTGATTTTGTTTTACACATTAAATCTTGAATTCATCATTGTTTAGAACTCCACACTGCTTCATATACTGTATATAAAAATATCCTTGAATCTCATTCTTTGTGGAGTCCAATTTGTGAATATACTGACATCTAGGGACTCAAGTTGCAAACTGCAACCAAAGGTATATCTTCTTCTAAATCCCAAAAGCATTTTTCCCCCTTGGTCTATTGCAGCCACATGACAGCACATCACACTGGACAGGGGGTAAATAAAACCTTTGGCAATTTGTTTTTAAACTTACGCAAAAGGTCAAGTATAACCACAACAACCACATATTATTTACTCTTAACACTGGTTACCTAGAGAGCCAGCTACTGTTACTGTCATGAGGATTCAGGGATCAGGGACACTTTCCATTACTGTTCTGGTTCCAGTTTAACCAGTCCACACAGCAGCAGTGAGGACTGTGCAGCCACAGGCCTAAAACATCTCAGACTTTCTCTGTCCACAAATTCCCTAAATTTAATAGCCTGGCACATAAAGGAGGCGTATTCCACAACTGTGCACTTCAACGCTCATTTCAGTTTTCACACACACACACACTGATTGCCTCACCCCTACTTTAAAGTCAAGAGCAATACTAAAACAGGCTGTAAAATTAAATTTTCACTGAAATGTTTAACACAGCTTGAGATATCTGCTGTGCACCAACAGACTTTACATATCCCCGTTTCATTGTCAAGCCTTGTATCAATGCTGGCTACAGCAAACACTTTGCATTTACGCTCTGCTGCCTTTTATGTTAGGAGTTTCGCATACTAAGGATCAGCTGTGTCGCACAGGAGAAAATGGCCGACACCACCATAGGGTCAAAGACCCCAGCCTTCCCTGTGCGTAGAGTCTGCTCAGACCCTTTCTAGCAGGTGTTTTCAAACTTAGAATCGCACATCTTATTCCTCTTGCTGTGAACATGATAGAAAAAATGTCTAGACCAACAAAATAAAAATTTAATCAACAAAAAAAAATTTAATTGTGAAGCATATGTCTTTCTTTTAGCAAAGGAAATAAGTGCAAACCCCTTTCTTATATTTTCAATTCACAATGATTTAGTTAGCTTCTTGGAAAAAAGTCTGACAAGTTGTTGAGTAGGTCAAGATAAAGAAAAATCATTCAAAAATCAGTTTTTTGGATTTTCAACAACAAAATAACAACTGTCCTACAAAATATTCTTATATTAGAATAATAGTGCATTGCTTGCAGTACCTGTGCAGCTTCAAATCATCCCTCTCAGCTTCGACAAAATTCCCACATCTGACTTCCAAATCAAATCAGGATAACACAGAATGGAAATGTGTGTTACTGATTAGGTGCTTTCTTTCAATCAAACCCTTTCTTTCTATATTGGTATGTCTTGGTTTAAATTGTGCTTTGAAATTGTTGTTTACCATCTAAGCACAAACAGTCAAAAAGATGTGTTGTTCAAGCACAACAATCGTCATAAAACTCTCAAAATTTCAGGAATACTAGTGACTACCCTGCTATTTTTCTAAGCTTTCTAATTCACTATTGAAATCAGATATTTTCATACACTCAATAAAAATATGCCCAACTGTTTTTTTTTCTTTACTGCTTGACATTAAATCGAGATAAACCTTTTCTGGTTTAGGTCAGCTGGGAATAACAGAAAAAAAGAAAAACATGCCATTAAACAGTCCAGAGAGCTATTACAGAGCTCAAAGATCATAAGATTTCAAAAAAAGAAGTTAAAGTATAAATGTACCATCGCTAATTAATTGATTAGCACAATTCTTTAGTTCAATTTCACCAGTCATCCCCACCTGAGTGAAGTTGCCCCCCCACCTTCTTCAAATAAAACAAAATTGGTGTCAAATGTTTGTGCAGCATAAATTTTTGTTTGTGCTGCTATCATTTTAAAGATATAAAGAAATGTTTCTAGAGGTCATCAAAGGTCAACCAGCCCCCCCCCACACACACACACACACCCAATCAACTTGACTCCGTTTGTGCTGGTTTGTGCAGCAAAAATTTTCGTTTGTGCTGCTATCATTCTAACGGTATAAAAAAAAAACATTCCTAGAGGTCAAACGGAGTCGAGTTGATTGACACCCATTTTGTTTGATTTGAAGAAGGTGGGGGGTTGGTTGACCTTTGATGACCTCTAGAAACATTTCTTTTTTTCTTTAAAATGATAGCAGCACAAACAAAAATTTTTGCTGCACAAACCAGCAACGTTTGACACCAATTTTTGTCTGATTTGAAGAAGGTGTGTGGGGGCAACTTCACTCAGGTGTCATGCCCAGCTCTAATTACTGCTACATACTTAAAATCAAATAATTACTTCAAATAACCTGTTTGACAACAATAAGTAGGCTAAAAGATCTCAAAAATAACACAAAATGTCTCAAACTGAAAAGATCAAGAACAGATGAGAATCAAAGTGATGGACATCCATCAGTCTGGGAAGGATTGCAATAATGGTTTGAAAGCTTTGGGAGTGTAGGAAACTACAGTGAGATTATCCACTAATGGAGGAAACATGGAACAGTGGTGAAACTTCCCAGGAGTGGCTGGCCTACCAACAAATTTCAAGAGCAGACTGATTACATATCCAGGAGGTCACAAGAGAACCCAGGAAAAGCATCTAATGCACTGCAGACCTCACTTGCCTCAGTTATGGTCAGAGTTCATGATTCAACAGCTAGGAAGAAAATGGCCTCCGTGCAGGAAATCCAAGAGAAATCTACTGCTGAGCAAAAAGAGCAAATATGGCTGTCTCGGGTTTGACAAGAAAAAGAAAGAAAAAAAAAACCTTGATGATCCTGATATTCTATGGACCGAGTTAAAGGTTTAACTTTAATAAAGCTGTTCCATTACATCTTATGTTAAACGGACCCCTACATTTCATAGAAAAAACATCATCAAAATTTCAACTTCAAATCAACGGTGATTGACCCTAATAATTGTGTGAATTTAATCCAGTGAAGTTTGCATAATATTTACATTTGTTTCAGTGAGAGTAAAAAAGCACAATTTGGGCGAAAACCTCGTCTTGGTTCAATACAGTAGAAAAGATCAACTTTTTTTTGAACTGTAGATATACCTAGTGCCGACCTACTGCTAGACTTAAGAATAACTTAAATCCAGCAGTAGACGATGTTGTTAAAATGTTAAAAGATCTGCAATGTTATTGCAGTTGAAAACTACAATAACATTTAAATGTTTTAAATAGTTTCTGTGTTTTTGGTTTCGATAAAACAGCACATTTGCTGAAACCCAGTAGGGAAGCAAACATTTGAAGTTGCCTTGTATTTCTATTTATTTTCAGATGGATGATTGATGCAAGTACAGCAGCTTATTTTAACTATATAGCTCCAGTGGGGACACTTAAAGTCAATTAATTTACTGAGCTATAAACACCTTCACACGTTTTCTGAAAGTGCTACTAATTCATTCATTTAGCACTAAAGTGCCTAAAGCAAGCCTCAGTAATCAGCAAGGTCTCTTTTATATGAAAGCCCTGTAAGAGACAGTTTTCAACTGTGGTTAAGGTGCAAGGATTCACTCTGAATTGTTCTTGCTTCCAGTCTCCAAGACTCTATTACTTCACACCTTGTAGTGCTTTGAAACATGCTTGTGTTGGTTTTACGGGTTTTGGCTACTGCTCTGTGTCCACACTGACCAGTAAAAAAATCTCAGAGTGCACAGTGGAAAGTCAAGGTAGTTGGCCCATGTGTGCAATCAGACAAAGACAGTCAGGATGGGCGAGATACAGGGCCTCACAGTGCACACAATAATGTCACAGAGTGGAACAATGAATCCATGGAAAAGACACATAATCTTCATTACAAAAGGTTTGGCATCCGTCTTTATGACACATGTGACTGGCGAGCAATTATGTATTCTCTAATCCCGTCCAGCAGCCAGCCTTCTGGAGGCTTAACGTTTGCAGAGTCCACCCAAAAACAAGGACATATCAGGTTCAACGCTCCTGCTTCCACTTTCACATTTGCTGTTCTCATTATGTTGCTCGATAATTTTGCAAATGTGTGAACCAGTAAAGTCTGTACGCACTTAAGATTGTAGTTGGTAAGTACTGTGCATCTTGTACAGTAGCTTTTATTATTGGTATTTTCATGTTCATTTTCATTGTTCTGGTGATTGTTGGACAGCTGGCACATCCAGTGCCTTGTTAAGTAATTCATTTTGTCACATTACATCACTTTCAAAAGACCAGCACAAATTGTCTTTGGGGTGCAAATAGTACAAAAGAGGTAAAAAGGGGGGATTGTATATGTATTCCACCCTCTTTTCCTTGTTACTTCTAAATAAAACCCAATGTAACCAACTGCCTCAAGTCACTTAACTAATACAGAAAGTCAAACTGTGCTTAATATAATGACAATATAAATCTAACTGTTCTACAAAGACCTGGGAGTTTTATTTGCAAAGATTAGTGAACAAACAGTTTCTCCAGATAAAGTTGTTTGGTGGTTTAAAGCAACTGTTGGCTTTAAAAAAAATATCCTAGGCTTTAAAAATCTCACAGAGCTTTATTCAATCCATCACCTGAAAGTGGCATGAGTAAGGCACAATTACAAACCTAGGAAAGGTTAGTGAGGCTACTAGGTGGTAGATGGTAGTGACAGGAATGGGGATAGACCTGATGTACCCAAAATGAGCCTAAACGTTTGGCTGGGGATCCTCTTCCAAAGATCTTCAATTTACAACTTCAGTATTTTTATCATAATCTGCAAGACATTAGGAACATGTAATCGTAATGGGCCATGTTCTCGGCCTTCCTAGGGAAGTTTGTTCTACAGTGTTGGAAAGAAGACTCCAAATAGCTGAAATACCTTGGAGTTAGGAGGAGCAACGAGGCTACTGCCCTGGCTGTAGAGCTGTGGATCAGATCATTACACTCATATAGCTAATGAGTGGCTTCATTCATTGTGAACCTTGTGGTATTTTGTGAAACTTCTGCAGGAGTGTTGGGCTTTCCTACTTGTTTCCAATTCTGTGGTGTTCAAAGACAGGACCTTAAGGCTTTGATGTGAACAGGAGGATGTCTGGTTTGGGAGCCATCATGCTCTGATCTTTACTTTTAGTGCATGATGTGTTTCTATTGCTGTCTTGCTTGGTTTGCAGCCAAATGCAGAATTAGACAGCTCCTATAAGTCTGAAGCCATGTAAAAATGTCCTCAGTGTCTTCCTAATGAGGAGAATTTCAAGCGTCTTGGTGTTTTGTTCATGACTGATGGTATAATGGAGCAAAGGTGGCTGGATAGGGACCTTGTTTGCAGCAATACTGTTGCCTGTCTGGTTATAGAAAGAACTGAGCCAGAAAACTAAGTCCACCCACGTTCCTAACCAACCTTTAGGTGGTGATCAGTTGACAGCTCTAATAAATATCTTGAAATACCAACAAAATAGACTAACATTTGTTATCGTAATGTGACAAATTGAGAAAAGCACTGTAGGGTTTGAACACTTTTTGCAAGTGAATTAGGTGCAGTAGAGTTGTAGGTGATGCGGTTCACTCGTTGACCCTGCATAGGGCTCCTCCAAAAGCTTGACAGGGCTGGCGACTCTTTTTCTGGGACCACTGGCTCTGTTATCCAAATTGCAGTCAAGCTTTAAAAATAAAGAGCCCCTGAGACTCATTCGCCTGAGCAGGCGAACCCTGCACCGACAATGCGTCACACTGTCCACACCGACACTTTCATGGCTGATTCTTTCTTCTCTTTGTTCGTTTTTCTTTTACATGTTCACATAAATGTTGACCTTAGGAATATTTTCACAATAATTTCCTTCATTTTCTTCAATGTTCCCCCCATTGCATTTTGCCCCCTCGCCTCCACCTCTGTTGTGTTGTTTTTGTGTTTTTCCTTTTTGATTGCTATGGTGACAGTGCACTTCCCAGGAATAAAGGAGGCTGGGGGATTAGGAGGCGTGAAGGCGGATGGATGGCTTTCTCATAAATAGGTAGGAAACTCCAGGACCTGGGTGGATGGGATCAGCAGATGTGCGACATGAGCTCCGGCTCTAATTGGTGAATTTTTCGATCAGTTTGAGTTTCCAGGAGAACATTTGTATGGGAAAAAGGCAGACACCTTCTTTATATTATCTCATAGAAACAGAGGGGCTGCTCTGTATAAAGCACAAATGCAAAAAACCCATCACTTCCCTCCTACATGTAATGACATCATCACATGGCGAGTGCAGGCTTCATCGCAGAAAGCCTCTACGCTTGACATGACCCCGTTTGGTGCAGCGCCAAATGGCATGGGAACTTCGCGAGCAGTAAAAAAGCCTCAAGTCACAACACATCAAAAATCTCTAGCAGAACAGGGGGCCGAGCAGAAACAAGCCCAGCGTGTTTACAGTCTGATGTAGCTTGTTTGGAACATGAGCGTTGGCTGTACATGGGTTCACAGCCATGTTTCGCTGTCATTCTACCACAGCGTAATGAGGGAGTTGAATTTCGACAAGTGTTTATGTCGAAGGAAATGCCATTCTGTGCAGTGCAGCACTCCTGGCCTTTGGAGAGTGAGAAATTAGTTCCTGGCTGTGTGTCTGTGTGAGTCTGGGTGTGTGAGTGTTTCTTTGGGAGCTTAAAACATCCAGTGGCTGCAGTGCTCCATATTTGCCCGACCGCTGTAACCACAGGCAAACCACAGCTAGGCCTCCAAAGCAAATTAAAATGGTCTGAAGTGGAGTTTGCCTTATATATTTATTTATCCCACAGCCACACAGTAAGTGTAACCACAGAAAACCGCCAGCAGGTGTTGAGTTGGTTCCTTTTTCTCCTTAAATGTGAGAAATGTACAATTAGTGGACCCTCTGAGATCTGGCAGGACAAACAAATGCTCAGAAACAGAGCGAGTCAGACGTTTACATAGAGTCGTTTTGGGCTACTAATGATTCATTTGACGAGTTCTAGATTTGGGTGCACAAGTTAGAATTGATTATCAAACCAGGATAAACTGAGTTAATACAAAAGAACACTTTCCAAGTGATGGTTTCATTTTTTGTTGCCACGAATATCCTTCTGACATACAGAACTTGTTAAGTTGCATTTATTCAAATATTACAGAGGCATTTAAACATATTTGAACCTATCTGAATGATTTTCACCCTGCATGAATTGGAGAAAATATTGTTCACAAAACCAAAAAGTAATAAATGCAGTGATAATAAACAAGGAAAAAATGTAGAAGATGCAACAATATGGGCTTTGAGTCCAGGAGTTGATAGTGAAGAGGAGGAAGTACAGAAGCTCCCAGACATCAGACAAGAGCTACAGGAAAGGCTTGGTCCCAGCTCACCCTCTGCATACCGAACATATTGTAGTGACGCAGACTCCACTGACCACATGACCCTGCATCGTCAGACCCTGTAAACACCTGCGCACAAGTGGATTATGCAGACTGGGATCGCCTCCCTTATAAAAACATCCTGTACGTCCAGCTGAACATACACACAGCCCCCCAGCAGCTCTCAGTAAAACACACTTCTTCAGGTCTCACATACAACCCCTTCCTCACGCCCCAGCTTCCTCCGAAAGGAGAACCGCAAAGCTTGCTGTTCCCAGGCTGTACTCGTAGCGTGCACCACAGGTGTTTAGGCACTCAGAGCAGAAACTGATGCAGACGTGAGGCAACTTGCCATCACCTTGGTAACATGTTTATTTATTTGCTGTTTTAGCCTTTGCCCTGACAAATTGCCTCTCGCCGGAGATCAACCCGTAAGTCCATGTACAATACCAGCACGCAGCGGATGACAAGGCTTCACCTGAAGCAATACCTGATGTCATCCACCTGGACTTTTTCTGCAGTGAAAACATACCTCTGTAGCTTGTGTTAGGGAGCCAAAGCTCAGTGCAATTGGATAAGAAGTGTGTGTGCATAGTTTTCAAGTCTTGCTACATATTCTCTTGACCTGAACTTCGACTTGACCATTCCAACACATTAGTGTGCTATATTATAATTTATTTTTATTACAGCTCTAGACATGTGCTTAATGTTGCTAGTCTGCAGAAAATTGAACCGCCATTCAGTTCTAGTGCTTTGCAGCCTCTGACAGATTTTCTTACAGAATTGCACGTTATTTATCGCCATCCATCCATCCTGCTGAAGAAAAGCATCCCCGCAGCATGATGCTCTCACCAACTTGCTTCACAGTGAGCCTGAAGTGTTGAGGGTTATGTGAGAAGAAGTGATTGCGCTCAGGTGGATTCCAGAAGTTTAGGCAACTTCTAGAAGCACTGGATTTTATTCAGTAGTATCAAAGTAAAGAGGATGCAATAAGATAGATTTTCTTTCAAGTTCACATTATGCATCACTCTATGTTGGTCTGTCACATAAAGCCCAGTAGAACCTGATGCAACACGGCTGCAGGTTGGAGGTCCATCAAAAAGCATTTGATTAAACTGCCGATATATTTTTTAGATTCGTTATTTAAAGTCCAATTTGCTCTTGATCCCTCTGAGACGAGCCTCCATCAGATAGCAGCTAGTCTAGATTAATGCTAAATGAGGACACCAAGGGAGTCTATTTCTAAAACTCAAAACTTATAAACCATCCCTATAGGAGGAGTTGGAAAATTTAAAAAAAAAGAAAGAAATGTTTTAATCAACTGAATTCTGCAAAGTGTGGCACACATTTGTATTTTACGTTTTAACATTAGCATTCAATAAATTAGCTATCTTAATAGGGTGAGTTGAGTTTTTATTTATGTAAACATGCCCCCCAGAGTCAATACTTGCTAGAACCACTATTAGCTCTAATTACAGCTAATAGCATTTAGCTGTGATTGCTAAGTCCTATTAGCAATTACAGATAATAGTAATTGCTAATAGCTGTTAAAACCTAAAACTGCAGGTATTTTGGAGTTTATGTCTATCAGCTTTGAACATCAAGAGACTACGCTTCTTTCAAATTCTTACCAAAAAAGTTTAATCTCAGTCATATTGCATGATACTCTCTGTAACTATATTTCCAATCTTGTTTTGGCTTTGAGTTAAACTCTAATATATGAATATGTTTTGATCTCAAACACTTTCTTGTGGGTGTGCATGTAAATTTTTTCGAGAACCTGACATATCTATATTTTTTAAAGGAGTTTTCCTTAAACTTCACAGTTATGCTCAACTTTACGTTTGTCTATTATAATGAGTCCCAGTACATCACATTGACTTCTGTGGTAGTAATGTAAAAAATTTGAGGAAAAAATTAAAGTTTAGCATATTTTTGCAAGGTAGTTTATACATTCAAGTCTAGAAAGATAGTATTACTTAGCTCATACACATGCAAAAAACAAAAAGAAATAAAAAATCTAATGTGTTTATAATCTGTCATTGTAAACTAATCTTTGCATCCAAACTTTGAACTGCTGAACATTCATAAACAAAACACCCTTGTAAAGCAGATGGAACAGTTTATATTTCTTCCTAATTATCAAAGCAGGCTCCAGACTGCAGTGTCTGGGAACAAGACTGTGACTTATTTCAAAGTAATGCATGTCTTGTATCAAATGACCTTCTGATCTTCTTGGGTAAACAAAGAAATGTTCCTTTTTCTTTACTTGAGAAAAAACAAACATGGGCATTCTTTCCAATCAAGCCTAGTGTATGTGCAGACACGTATTTGTTTTCCTTTTCCTCGCCGTCCCAATCAGTTTCTGGTGAAATTACAGCATTATTCCATGGAAACTGCCAAGCACGAGCAGGTGTTACAGGCTCTCCAGCTGACCACCAGACAGAGTCGGCTGGGGTGTAGCTGACTGTTTGAGCTGATGTGAAGCGATGGGGCCTCTGAAGCTGCCGAAGAATAGGTTAGGTTAAACCTTCTTGGCCAAATAGGATAAAAACTTGACATCATGTGAAATCTAAAATAGATGAGTTAGTTTTCTTGAAGTGAGAAGTGATATGCGTCACCTTTGAATAGTTTCTTAATCATGCTAATTCAGGTCAATAGTTAATGGTGGTTATCGTCCTTGCTTTGTGTCATATTTATCTCTATAATAGATTTGAATCATACCTTTTATTTTGCATACTTTCCTCTTATTTTCTGCTTTGGCTCGTCCTCAGCCTGAGCAATGAGAAGATGTATTTTGATTTGACATCCCTTCGCAGCAGGTGTTTTCATTCCATAAACCCAATGAAAGACATGTTCACAGGCAAACAAAATGTCATCGGCCCGACTCCGACCCACTACCAGGACTTCAATGGAAAACAGAAACCAGCGGGAAGCTTGCTCACATCTGTTTCTTGTGACGGCGATGGACAAAAGTGATAAAATCACTCGGCATGGCGAGGTGGAGAAGGGAAAAAAAGAGGGAGGGAAAGAATCAAGCGTCAATGTGGTTCCAATAAGAAGGCTATAGATAAACCTTCATCCATCCGAGTCTTGGCCTTGGAGAACAAAATGTTAAATTCACACCACAAGTGGAGTCTTCTCTGATGAAAACAGATGCCTCCATCAGACCTGGACACCATCATTTGCTGGCTGATTTTAGCCAGAATCCAGCCATGTTGTCAACAAGTAGAGCAAACACCGAGGAGGGCGCACGCTAAGACCCCGACCCGTACTCCACGAATAACTGAACGGCTGCCACGGCAGGCTGGACAGGGAACAGAGACAGGACCACATCTGTTTGTTCCATGACTGGACTGACCCACGCTGAGGCCAGGCTCCTTCTCAACCATCCTCACACTTCTTCTACACTTCGCCCCCTCGCTCCTTTCAGAAATATTCACAAAAACACAGCATCCCCATCCAAGAGGCTGTTTTTGACTTTTAATTGGGCCACAACATTTAATAGAGCTGTCGTCACATCAATCAAAACATTTTATGAATATTGATAACATGTTGATATTCCAAAAAAAAAAAATCAGATTCCAATCACTGCACAGAGACAGCATTGCTTAAGATTGTTTATGACCTCAGGATCTAAACAAACCCTTGTCAGCCACAATATTATACTTAATAGACTCAAAGTGACAAACATCTTCAGAACTGTTCTTAAATGGTCCAAATCATATCTGACAGACAGTGAATTCATTGTAAGCAATGGGAGCTCTACAGCTAAACATTTAAAAGATACATGTGGAGTTCCACAAGGCTCAGTCTTTGCTCTTACACTTTTTGACTTAACATTCTGCTGCTAGGAAAAAACACCAGGAGACGCAGCATTGATTTTTCTGATGACCCATGGCCAATTGATGCCATTTTTAAATATGTTTTAGACATTATGTCATGAATGTCAAGACAAAATATGCATTTTAATAACTGATAATGAACTCAAGACAAAGAAAGTTCAGATTACATTAAAGCTTTCAGCATTATATTTTACTCTAGTTTATGTTTTGTCACATTTAAAAACACTTTATCACCTGAAAAACCTTACTAAAGTTTGTCTGTGTCGCTTTTGAACCAGTGCAAAGGCTGTAGTACTCTCATTTATAACTAAAAGAAACACTTTAATGATCTTTACTAAAAACAAAAACAACCTCTTAGTTTGATCGATCACTAGAAAATTTCAGCTGTACAAATGCTGTTGAATGCTGTCAGCAAATCTGCACACGTTCAAGTTTGTCTCAAACTTTCAATTAATTTTAGTCACTAATCACCTTAGTCTCAAACATCAATCAGATCTGCTTGCCTTGCATCATATCAATCACCCAGATTCTTCAGGTCTTTCGAAATATACTGTGTTAAGACCAAATGCTAATAAAACCCCAGAGTAAATCTGACATTTCCAATCAGTCATATTTTGCATGAATATGCAATTTATTTCTAATGTAACTTTGTCTTAGGATAAGACAAAATGTTTTTGTACCTTAAGTTAGTTTGGTTTCATAACTACTTAAAACAAATCAGTGCTATTTTGTTTATTTATTGTGATTAATAAAGTTTTACACTTGTAGTAACTTATTCCTTTTCCTGTTTCCTCCCTATCAATGATTCACTTGCAAATTCATGTACATTTTAGTTGTTTAACATAAAAACAAGGTAAAAATAAAGGCAAAAATAGAGACCGAATTGAAAATTGAAAAAGAAGGCAGCTCTTTATATTCCAATGAAGAAGACACGTGACTGGAGCCCAAGGAGCCAGGTGCATCCGCAAAAACATCAGCGTCTGAGAGCAGCAAGAGAAGAGACAGACACAAGACAGACTTTGTAAGAACAATGATAAAGACACATGTCTTAGAGTAGCTCCACATGCCAGGGCCAGAATGTAAAGCTTCAACAGGGCAGTGATCTCTGGACAAAACCTAAACAAGCCTGCGATTTTTAACATCGCCACTTTCCATTTTCTATGGAAAATGGCTCGCGTCTGGAGCTCTGGAATGTGTTTATGGACAGCTGTTCACCTGTCAAAACTATCACCAGATATATGAACTTCTGTTGCAGCTCACTTCAAAGGTCATGCTCATTTCTTCCGAAGAAGCTGCCCCCGTGTGTTCAGCCTCCATCATCCTGATAATAAAACTGACAGAAGGAAATGAACTTATTACTACAAGAGGAAACTGACAAATCTGTTGCCACAGATCCTTTTTTCAGCCAAACCCCCAGAAAGTAAGATTCAACAACACCTTATTGTCGTCAGTGTCAATGTGCTAAAGACAGTTATTAACCCTGCTCTTCAGTTCCTTACAAAAGTATTCACACTTTTTAAACTTTTTCACATTTTGCTACTTTTTAAGCTATGATTTCAATGTTTTTATTGAGCATTTCATGTGACTGGTCCTGTGTGGGACTGGTGACCTGATACCCTTCTCCGATATGAGGCCATCCACATACTGGAAATCATACTGAGAAAAACATGTTCTTTAATATCCTATATTTGGAAGAAATTGGAGGTGCAATTAAGTCCGTAGGTGAACCTATTCCTTGACCTCTTCTTTCACAACCATGTGAGGCATCTTCTCTGATTAACATAATTTTGCCAGCCATGTCTGACCTGACGCTGCCCTGGGTGGTGAGCCATATTGCCCATATCAATACATCCCTGACCAATACTGTCACGGATCTGGAAACAGCAGAGTGATCAGTGTAGCTTGCTTAAACTGAGTCCTAAGCCAACAGATTGAATATGTAGCAACATGGTCTATTTCATACGTAATTAAGTGAAGAAGAAAATGGTTCAAGACCAGTCCCTGGAGAGTGGCTGCGAAATGAAGCTGAAACATGACAGAAAGCCAAGAACTTGAAAAGCGTTAAAAAACTTTGATTGCACTGTACCTGTGCACCTGGATTTATTTGGGAGGCTTTTCATCTTAATATATCTTAACGAGAAAGGGGAATGATCCAAAACCAGTCCTTTAACATAACCGTTTTAGAGCTTCTCTCTGATCCACAAAGATCTATTTCTGTCCATCTCATTAACTACAAAGCAGCCTTCAAGTCATCTATTAAATGCAGCTGTTGCCTTTACAAGAGCTAAGAGACCATGATAATTAATAACTTAATTTGTGCCTCACACGCAATACCTGATACAGGCAAGGTTAGATTCAAAATACACCTAATGCCATGATTAATTTCTCAAATTCTCATCTGTGCTGTTGCTATTTTGATCCACAAAGGCCAACTCTGATCATAGCTCAAGCTGCCTTGGTCCGTTCAGTGTTGTTTTATCTCTAAGTCTTTAGAGGCATCAACCACTTCAATAATATCATGTACATTTTAAAAGGGATCATATTAGAAATCAGAATACAAAGTTGAGATATAATAAACCGCCATGTTTAGGGGGGGAAATCTGATTCCTGTTTCCTGATATGACCAATAGATCAAAGAGTTAGATGTGTGAAAAAAACTATCTGATTAGAAAGTCTGGTAAAATGCTTTCTTTTTTAGTCTTAGAATGCAAAATAAAGCACACAGTATATCAATATGAGATTTCCAAGTAGGCAGCCTCATTTAAAACAGACCATATTCTTGTAAAAAATGCTTGTCTTTAATCATTCTAATTTTAATTGGCAAAATCAATAAAATAACTCTAATATACCAATTATACTACAGCTGTTGCTCCATTTCCCTGCTTAATTTTGCATAGCTAAGCTAGTGACAATAATTTGGTATAATTTCTGTTGGTATATGAATGTATGCATTAGTCAGTGGTACTGGGTGAATGTGGCTCTAGTGTAAAACACTTTGAGTATTGCTAAAGAAACACTAATCAAATTTAGTCCATTTACCATGTAGTGTGATCACATTTAGTCAAACCAGTCATACGACAAAAAGCTGCTTTCTAATAATAACTAAATTATTGAGCACACATATCAATACTGGTCGTAATGTCTTTTTCAGCGTCTTAGACAAAAACTGGTCTCTATCTTTTCCCAATGAAGACCAACATTCTGCTTCAGAGTAATTTAAGTTTCTGTCAAACAGGTTTTGAGCAGGCTGTAATAGTTGCCAAGTGAGAAGCACTGGTTGAAGCATCTTGTCTATAAAGCTGATTGTCATCAGCGTAGTGGTGGAGCTTGTCACTTCACATTTTCCTCAGTTCATAAATTTCCAGTTTTGGTCTCTATATTCCAAGACTTTCAGAAGGATGAACCTCAGATGGCTGCGTTGAGGAATGATGACCTCCAGATAGATTGTGGCCAGTTTACCCCTAAACCACACATCCCCTGAGAAGTTTTACTTAATAAAAAGGTATCTCCCCTTACAGATTTTCTTTGGTTTTGCTGTTTTGTCAGATTTAAACCTTTCTGATCGTGTAACTTTTTTTTTATTAGCCAGAGATAAGGTAAACTATTTTCTGCCAAACCTGTACAAACAGAAAATAATGTGAACAGAACCCATCTAACAACATGAAGTAGACCAAAGCTATTTAAACATCAGCATTGAGCCTTGATGTGAAAAATTAAAGTACAGATGAGAAAAAGGCATTGATAACATGGAGCAGTAGAGAACCTACCAAAGATTGCATCAAGTCAATTCAATTGAGAGTCCTACTCCACTCCAATTGAGAAGATTGGGATGAATTTCTTCCAGACTCATTGCTGGTCATCACAAATATTTGGTTGTTGCAGCTAAGGGTGAAAAAAACAACAGTGGTCAGAGATAGGAGAGAGTTACTTTTTCACATAAGATTAGGTTGATTTGAATAGCTTTTTTATTTAATATATTAAAAATCATATCTTCAAAACTGCATCTGTTGGACTTTTTTGTTTTATATGCTAGTCCAAGATAGCATGACAGTCATGGGTGACGTATTTTACAGATATATTTCAGTTTTGTTCACTCTTCAGTGCTAGATACATTTCATACTTAATTACCTCTGTTGAAATGTTTACACGTTCTCATTTAAATCTGTGTAATTTCCTGTTTAACTGGATTAGATGTGAAAAGCAAAGATGTTGGTCAAATTGAAATGGAAAATCAGAATAAACCAGAGTCTTTGTTCCATCACTGCGCTTGATAACTTCTTTTTATCTCTGCCCACATTTTTCCCCACTTCTAATCCCCTGCACATCCACTCAAACAAGGAAATGAAAACTTCTATTTGATTCCATAAATCCGTTTGGCACATAAACAAAGCCTCCTCTCAGTGTGTGATCCCAAGGAGAGGCAGTACCTCATCAAATTACCGCCGCTATTCATATCTGCCACCGCTCTAATGGAAGGACTTAGGTAAAAAAGCAATCCCATCTTTCCTCAACAGTCTTCAGCCTTTCTTAATTGTTCCCTGTTTGATGAGTGGATCAAATATCCTCAAATATTTATCTCACAATGTGAGCAAGATTTAGCTCTCTTAGTGTAAACTAACATGGCACAAATGGCTAAATTATCTAAACAACTTAATGCTCCACCTTTATGTCTTTGTCTTCATTTTTATGTTACTACCCACATATTATTGGAGTTATTGTATGAGACGTGTTTGCATCAGCAGTCACAGAGGGAAAAACATGATGTCATCTCAGGGTTCAGCCCTGAGATGACATCTTACTATTGCAGATACTTTGACAAACTCGTAGTTTTCATGTAATTAAGGTGGTTTAACGCAAACGTTTAATGAACAAGAATTCAGTTTGCAGTGGAGAAGGATATGTCTACCTACTAAGTCCATCTAAACTGACGAGCCGGATAAGGAGCTCTGGAGGAGCTGCAGAGATCTGGAGCTCAGCTGGGAGAATCTGTTAACAGGAGAAGTATCAAACATGAGAATTAGTGTAGAGGAGTAGCAAAAAAGAAAGTCATTTCTAATATAACTGCAGTTACATTGCATACTATATATAAACACAATCGGAGAAAACAAAAAAAAAAGCCACATCCCCTTGATGAAACATGGTGGTGGCAGCATCATGTTACGTTGCCTTTTTCCAGCAAGGACAGAAAAGCTGATCAGGCTTAATATGAATATGGACAACACTAAATACAGGGCAGTTCTGGAAGAAAACCTTTTATAGGCTGGAAAAGGTTGGAGAGGAGATTCAGCTTTCAGACTCTTAATAGACCGAAAGGCAATAGAATATATCAGATTCTCATTCATGTCTTTTAATGGCCTAGTAAAGGCCCAAATCTAAATCAAATCAAACATCTGGAGGATTGTCCTTGCTAGATACATCTCCTAATGAGAATGTCCTGCAGACATTAAAAAAATGATGTTCACAAATGTTCCTCATTCAACCCGACAGTTGAGCCATTTTGCAAAGAAAAATGGGAAAACCTTCCGTCTCCAGATGTGCAAAGTTGGCAACATACAGAACACTGCAAGCACGACTTGGTTTCACAAAGTATTGATTTAGGGTTATAAAGAGAAATAAAGCACTTTTTAGTTTTTTGAAGGGGACAAAATCTTAAAATAGCAATGAGTGTAAATGCTTTTGCAAGACACTGAAATCACTCAAACAACATTTTTCATAAAAATCACAATTTCTCTGGACAAACAATCAACATAAATCATTTGAGTTGATTTTCTGTTTCTACCAACATTTGTTAATCTGAATGATAATGTTCAGTACAAATAAATAATAAATATCACATCAATAAAATCTCCCGCAGCTTCACAGTATTTCAGATCACAAGGCCTTATAGACTGATCCAACCATCTTAAAGAGGTTTTAACAAAGTGTTTAAACGTATTTAGACTTTTATTTCATGTACAATTTTTCATACTGAGCACAAAATGGCATTTGTATTTGTTTGGCTACAAACACCTAGATTGATTAAGCCTTTGTGTGGGAGCCGAACAACAGGTGTCTTTGTGCATACAAGGCTGCAGCGGGCAGAAAGCGGCCGGCGCTTTGGGTTTCATTCTTTGAAAGTGATACGGGTGAGCCGCTTTTCTCAGGCCTGGGCCCAGATCTGCTGTTGACGGACAGACCACCCAACTCTCAGTTCTTTTAGACACAGAGTGGGGCCGCTCGCAGCAAAGGTCTCCCTGTCGTTGTCCTTTGGGAGGGAAATGGATGTCGGGGTCTCCCTTCAAAATCAAAATACCCCGGCCTCGCACAAATGGATAACACTTGAATACATTCAGAGCCTTACAAGCCTCCAACATTTGTCTCTCAAAACGTGACAGCAGCACCAACAGGGTAAAAGTTAATCCCTGCTCTTTGTTGCAGTACAGAGAAGTATCTTGTAGGGAAAATAGGACAGTGCGATTGAGTCACCTCCCCAAAGATAAACGACATTTTTATGGTGATGGGTCCCCCTTCGCCTCCACACCAAAGTCCAGGGTGTCTCTGTTTCATTTTATTGTGGGAAATTTTATAGCAGGTTTCTGCCCCTAACTCTGATCACAATAAAAAATCCCCCCGGAGCGTAGCTGTGCCAGAGAAGAGGATGCCAGAGACTTTGTACATAGGTGGAGGACCAGCGCTTAGACTCAACCAACAGCACGTTTCCGCCAAGAGTGGACTCTGTTCGAGACTAAAGATCACACCCATTCTCTCCCTAACTAGAAAGATCTACATGTGACCATTTAGAGGGAGAACCAAGCCAGCAAACATGATCTCTCAGCATTTGCCCATTTACTTCTTTTTATTGCTTCTTTTGATCACATTTGAATGTTTCGGTTCAAACGCTTCTAATATTAGACAAGCAAGCTGATTTTAAAATGATGATTTCATTAACTAAAGTGGAGAAGTTATATAAACCAACACGCCTTCATGTGAAAAACTTATTGCATCCCTTGGTAAATCAGGAATACACTGTGCTTAATCATAATTTCTGGAAAGCCAAGTTCAATTGGCCAGCTGTACTCAGGTCTGATGTCTCCCTGAGCCAAATAAAACCAGTTTGGCAGCTTGAAGTAGATTAAAAGACCTCAAATATAACATACTCATCTAAAGAAGATTACAGAACCATTTATAAAGCTTTAAGACTGCATCAAACTACTGTAAAAAGCCCATTTCTATCAATGGAGAAAACACAGAACCATTTTAGTAATTTGTTGGAATTACTAAAAAGGACAATCACCTTAAGTGCATCAACAAGTATACCTTAAAATGACTTAAAAGACAACTACAAAAGAAGTTGCCAATGTTTGAACTTGTTGGAAAAACGTCTACTGTACCTGAATGCAATCGTGTTTGCTTTATATATTTTATTTTATCCATTGAAATAAGAAAAAAAATCTAATTTACAAGAGCGTCCCGGTCAAGATGACAGCAGCTCAAAGCAGAACTGTGGTGAAAATTTACATTAATAACTATCAAAGGCCACCAACTATAAGCAAAACTAAAATAACTCCAATAACATGCAAAACCAAATCAAAGTTTGTTTAAAATGTAACCAGCTATTAGGTTAAATTAGAAACGTTTCCACAATTGGCTGTCTTGGTTTGGAGAGTTTATTTTTCCCTTAATGAATTGAATAATAATTTGAAAACTGTTGTAGTATGCTTGTTTCATATTTTTCAAAAATATTCTAACGATCTACAGTGTGACAAAGCGAAAACAGAAGAAATCTGTTAAGGACCAAATACTTTTTCATAGCACTGTATTGGTATTTGATGTATAGATTGGATATGTAGATTTTTCTAGAAGCGCCAAGAACTGCTTGAACGGGTCAAATCGAGCGGCTCCACCTCTTGTCTTGGCACATTAAGCTTTCTGTCTTCTTCCAGGAAACTCCACCATCTATCTGTATCAGTGATCTTTTTCTTTCTTTTCAGATGACATTTTGATAAATCCACAGTCACACCAGCACCCAGTTAGCACAAAGATACAAGTGAAGTTTGTCTGGTAGAAAGGGGTGGGGGGGCAAACCCTGTAAGTCCAAATCCTAAACACATGTTCCCCCTCGATGCATGAGATATGAGATACTGATAATTACTTTCATGGCTGTTGTGAGGTGAGCTCTTATAAAACAACCCCCCCGGGTTGAACCCGAGCCTCGTTTGTCTCTGATTGAACAGTTCAGCCAAGAAACGGCACGACTTGACCTCCACGAATTAAAACCTACTTTTGCAAAGGAGGAGAAAATGACAGTTGGCCTCTGTTTTAATGAAGTTTATGTCAGCCTAAGCATTTAATCCACGTGCCTATGAGAGCCCTAGATGTTGTCTTTGAATCAGTGGCTTCCTCCCACTGATGTAAATCTATAAATCTATTGCCACGTACAGCATAACAGGGCATTAAACAACAGGGCTAAGAAGAAATAAGGCTGTGATTAATTTTTCCTCCAAACATTTTTGTCAAAAATGCTTACTTCATACTATATTTTATTCATTACTCAAACACATCTGGCCAACAGGTGCTGCATCTGTTAAACATTGAGTGATTTCGTTCCAGCAAGGAGGACCAAATGGAGAGCAGCGGAGGATAAGGCACTCTATCTTCTATCTGTGATGACATCGAGGCTCGGAGGGCTGCGTCGGCGTTGCTTGGTTTCTATAGACACAGATCCAGCGCGTTGCTGTCAGTGCCCTTCCAACGCACTGATTACCCCATTTCCAAGGGCCTAATCTCTGTAAACAATCTCTGTTTTCATTATCTTCTAAACTGATTAGCCAGATGAATGTAACTTTCCAGCACTGGGGCTCAGACAGAAAAAAAAAAAAAAAAAAAAGGCCCCCCGACATATTGATGCCAGCTGTAGCTGTGCGACCTTACAGGAGGAATGAGGCTGATAGAGGAAAGTGTACTGGGAGGAACATGTGCGACTAAGACATGCTTGAAAAGTATGACAGAAACTGGATCAGAAAAGATGTCATGTGGGAAAACCTTTCAACCCGTTTGTGGTTTTGCACATTTTGCAGCTGCAGATTTAACTCATTTTATTACGTCATCCTCACAGCGGCTTGCAATACTATTCATACCCCTTACCATTTTTACAACAAGAAAAACTGAAAGTCCTTTTTTGGAGTGTGAGGGAGGGGTTGTTATGTCTGACAAGATAGGGCATAATTATGAAGTGAAAGAAAATGATTCATGGTATTCTGTATTTTCTTTTTTACAAATGTAAAACTATAAAATGTAGCATGCATTTGCATGAATCTCTGTTTTACCCTGATACCCCTAAATAAAATTGAGTATGTCCAATTGCCTTCCCCAGATTAGTAGATATAGTAATTTAACCTTAGTATAAATATAAATCCCAACTGTTTGGTGAAGGCCTGAGAGGGCTTTTAGAGAACAAACGGCATCATGATGACCAGAGGACACTGCAAACAGGTCTGGGAGAATGCTATGTAGAAGTTTAAAAGCAGGGCTAGGGTAAAAAAATAATTCATCAAGGTTTGACTTGAGCAATCTTCAATCAATCATCTGAAAATAGAAAGAGCATGGCACGACTGCAAAACCATGTCCGTGCCATCCCTATGACAAATCAGAGGCCCACAGTCACTGTGGACGAGCTGCAGAGGCTGGGAGAATCTATCAAAACAACATCGTCTTGCACAAGAATGGAAAGCAAGAAGAAAGTCACTGTAGGAAGAAGTCCTGTTTTGAGGTTACCTGAAGCCATCTATGGGACCCAAAAACATGTCTGTTCAGATGAGACCAAAACTGAACCTTTTGACCTTTATGTAAATTCAAGCAACAGTTCACTGTTGTTGTTTTCATGCAGGGGGATTTAATCTGCTAGCCAGTAACTTGATGCAGTCAAGTCTCCTAAGATGGAAAACATTTGATCAGTTTTAATAATAAAAGGAACTTTTCTGCATTGATTGAACTAGGATCAAATTGAACTGTACACATGTTTGTGTGACTGGACTGGATTCATTTTAATTTTGAATTGAAAACTGATGCCAGCTGTAAAATTGGAAGAAATCAAATATTGCGCATGCCCCTAAAAACACTATCCACAGTGAAATATTCTGCTGGCAGCATCTTGCTATCTGGATGTTATTCCCTGCTTATTGTTGGTTTTATCACTCACCATCCTGATAACATAAATTGAAGTTTGTAGTTGTAACATGACAAAAGATGAAAAAGTCCAGGAGGTGTTAATACTTTTGCAAGGCCCTGGAAACCCTCGACATGCACACAATAAAATTTATTGATTTATGTCTTATCTCCCTCCCTCCTCTTTCTCTATCTGAGTCATTCGTGCCATTTGAAATTAAACGTTCCTTTCCACCCCGCTCTCCTCTCCCTTCCTCCCTCGTTTTTGGCCAAAGTTAGGGAACGTTTGCCAGCACAAGTCTCCATCTGTTAACAAACGTTTCCAATATGTCGAGAAGGACATTTTGGCCCTCGGATTCCTCCATCAAGATGTGATGAACGCCGTGCACCTGTCTCTGCCTCCAGCCTCGGTCTGGCAGCGAAGGCAGAAACTGTCTCAACCCAGCAACTATTTGCCCCGACAACATCAAAGTCAAAGATGCTAAATTGGCTTGGAGGAGAACTATGAGTTTCTTCTGCTTTGTTTCCACTTTAATCCTAAAAATGCAAATCCTCTACTATGAATCCACTGACGCTTTTGGTTTCCTTCTGTATTTTTATTTATGACGAATTGGTTTAAGCCACTAAATGTTTCTGAACTGCATAATGTCAAGGGATTTCATTTGTTTAGGTGCAGGCCTATACAAACCTACACTATCAATCTTTTCAGACAATAAATTATCTCTGTGAACATATTAAATGAGTGTCCACTTAAGTCAACAACCAACCTGGGAAAAGCAGGGAGGAAAAACACCAAGAAAAAAAGAAAAAAAAAAAACGATGTCAGAAGTTGCGGCGGCCTTGATTACAGAGACGGAGAAAAGAAGTCGACCAATCACGCCGGGAGAGTCAGAGCTGAACCTGGCTCTGCTTTCACATCGTGACTCTGAGGAATGTGGGGCGGGAAGAAAAATGACAACCTGCGTCACCCCGTTTTGAACTCCCCATTTTAATTAACTAATGTATCTCCATTTGTCATGGCGTGACATCGCATGATTCTGAGGCAATCTGAGATGTTGGCTGAAGCTCTATGAGGGGAAAACACATCAGCACCCTCTACTGACGAGCCGGCCAGCTTCAGGGCCCCAGTGGACTTTGATTTCATTTCCTTTCATTTGCATGAAGGTTGCTTGTCTAATTATCTTCTTATGATGATGCAGCCACTGGGCTGCGTCTTAATAAGGAACAGATCCATAGCAGAGTGAGAAGACTGTGTTCTTCTGGATCGTAAAACTCAATATGGTTGTTTTTCCAGGGCTTATAAAACTTTCATAAATCAGTTAATAAATAGCATCTATGCCTAGTATTTTTACCGTTTTCTGCCCGCATAACTCTGTTGTTCAATATGTGCTAGAGAACATATGAGACGAGGTCACAAATTGTTTTCTGTGACTTTCTACAAGCAGCTCTTTATTTTATTTGACGCTTGTGAGCTTGTCCTACAAGCGTAGATAATCTGTCAACAGATTATCTACTGGCACAGATCACAGGAAGCTTGATAAATCACAGACAAATGAGGCTGAGTGTCAGCATGCTGGAGCTGTGCTCAGGTTCACAGAGTATGGCATGGTGACCACTACTTAAGGCAGGTAAAATGTTGCATTTTCCCCATTTTTGGCACAGAAACTTCAGTGTATTTTCTTGGGATTTTAGTTGAAGGACTAACACAAAGCAGCACATTTTTGTAAGGTTGCAGGAAAAGACAGGAGTCTCATGGTATCTCGGGAGGAGCTGCAGAGATCCACGGCTCAGGTGGGAGAATCTGTAGACAGAACAACCATTAGTTCACTCAACAAATATGGTCAGTATGGAAGAGCGAAAAATCCATCCATCCATCGAGGGTTGGCATCTATCTCCTGTGATCATTGGGCGACAGGAGGCACTTACCTTGGATAAGTTCTCCGGTCCATCACAGGGCAACAGTGGATAAACAACTATGCACACACACTCACGCAATCTAATGGCAATGAGGAGTAACTATTAAAGCTAACAGTCATAGCTTTGGAGTATGGGAGGAACAAGGAGTACCCAGGTAGAACCCATGCATGCACAGGAAGTACATGCAAACTCCCGGAACGCAGAACCTTCTTGCTGCGAGGCAGTAGTGCTGCATAAGCAGCTAGTGAAGTATTTAAATGTCATTAGTCAGTCTTTACTGCTGAGAACCCTTTACATCTGCTGTAAACCCCTTAATACCCCTGTTAGTAAGCAAACAAATATAAGCCCTCATTCCTGGAATCGGTCTAATTATAAATCCCTCTCTCCCACATCTGCCTGAACTACATCTGACAATAAATCAAATTAGCGAGGCTAAAATATTTCGGATATATTTGTCTCTTCTGCAGAAAGAAACCAGCTAAATATAAAAAGTGTGGGGTAAAAGTTTGCGTCAGCCCTGAGATATTCTCAGATACGGGAAGCCTGGCCTTTTTCTTCTGTGAGTAACCGAACCTGCACCAGTATGTCACTGTCTCGCCAGCTAAACAAATTACTGCCTTTGATTGATCAAAGTTTATATAAGAGCAGGTATTTGATTTCAAAAGGCGAGGTTTGGGGAAGGGGAGCGGGGGGGGGGTTAAAGGCACAGGCAGAGCGAGCAAAGAAGGGTGGAGGGAAGAGTAAAAAGGCTGAGCAGCTGGATTGCCATGTAAATAGCTGTGCAGATAGGTAAAGTTGGGCTCCATGCCAAAGCCTCTACAAAGGGCTCCTAACATCTGTTTGAGGGTAGATTCCTGCTCTGTGTTGTAGTAAGAAAAATAGTCTTGCTCTGCGGGTCTGTTCCCTCATCAGACGGAATCATGATCACGCATATACACTCTGAAACTTCAGACTGCAGCCCTGCAGAGCTGAGAAAGTTGAGCTGTCGTTGCACCAGTGGGCAGACAGACAGGTGGAACGTCACTCCGACCGCTCATCTGTGATCTCTCGCTCAAAAATCACAAACCAGTGAGAGTCATACGCCAGGATCACACCCTGTACAGCCTTACAGATGTGCATTCGCCACTCGAAATGTGGCTTCCATAAAAGGAAAAGCGTCTTAAAAAAAAAAAAAAGAACCACCGGAGGGGGAAGTTCAAGCTAAAAAGTATGACTTCTAGTGCTTCAGTTCAAGTCAGCTGTCTGATGAAAAGAGCAAAACCGCAAGTTTGGAGTACGGATAATTAGCTGCTAAACCAAAATCTTCGAGACATAGTTCAAATGTTCCTGCTACAGTTTTCCCTTTGAGTTAAAAAAAGAGAACATCTCTGTTGGTGTCATGACAAGGAGTTCCCCCCCCCATTTCAAGGACATATGCAAGCAATTTGTACAACAAATGTTGGTTTTAGACGCTGTTCTTTGCATACAAGTGGCTTCGCTAAACCTGGAGGGCTCCATTTGTTGGTGCTTGAAAGCAAAGCAAACAAATTAATTAACACTATCTTTACATGGGCCAGCCAAGTAAAGCAAGCGCTGAAATGTAACACCATTACCTAAATTCGCATGCATCTGTCTGTGTCTCCCCTCTCCCAGCCCCCGCCCCAACGCACACGACGCCCTTGAACAAGGCCGGAGGACCACCTGCGTGAAAGTAGAGACCCTCTCTGTTATGTCTCTGCTTGGGAATGAAATAACACGGAATCCAGCTCTGCAAATAACTCACAGCGAAGATCATTTTCCACATGCTGCTTGACAAAAGGTAAAATAAGAACAGATGATATCCTCCCTTTTCCACTGGTCTGCAGCTAACTGTCTTAATGCAAAGTGGTGCAGCTCTGCTGGCCGGCGGACGTGGAGGGAGGGGCGGAGGGGCTCTGACCCCTTTAGTAGCCTTGTTAACCTGGTGGTAGCCACTAACACTGAGTCAGCTTTTTTTCTACTCTCTGCCTTCTTAAGGCTGGGGTTAAGAGGGGTTCGAGGACCTGATCCCAGATTTGATGATTAGAAGAGACGGATTAGGAAAAGCAGGGGTTTGTCTTCTAAACTGGGCATTCATTAAAGATTAATGGCAAACACTGACTCTTCTGTTGCTATTATGGCAGATGTTGGAATCTGGACATTTTTCACCTTTTGGAGCAAATCAGAAGGAAAATCGAGCGCCTAAACCGTAAAGACTTTTGTAAACTCCGACATCTGCAGTCATTCTGGATGTTTTATTCTGTATCTTGACATGAAACGTTGAACTTTAACCTCTCAATTTACCCCTCAGTTACCTTATGCCATGCGTTTTGATAAAGTTTAAGAGAGTATTCACTACACTTAAACTTTTTCACATTTTGTCAAGTTACAGCAAACGTCATTTCATTTTACTGGGATTTTATGAAACGGATCAACACAAGGTTGATCCGTGAATACGTCATCAAGAAATTGGGAGAAAATGATTGAAGATTTCTGCACGTATTCCAAAGAAATATCTGAGCGTTGTCTGCATTTGTACTCAGCCCCATTTACACCGAGTTGACACACTACCACTGACTGTCCTCATAAATCACTGGGAACAGAGAACTGTGTATAATTCAGACTCAGTATAAACAAATGTCCTGTGAAAACTCTAGAGGTTTTTTTTTTAGGGAATACTAGCGAATAAAAAAATAGAGTTAAATATTTAATATTTATGGGGGAAAAAGTAAAAGAAATGAGAAAAGACTGTACCGCCATGGGCACACATTTCAATTGTAAAACATGGCAGTGGAAGAATCGTGATAAATGACCTGCACCTGTGTAGCACTTTGTAGAGTCTACTCAAAAGTGCTGAAAAAGAGCAGGGGATTGTTTACAGGTACAAATATTACCTTATATGTTGTGGGAATAGTTTTTTTATTGCAGAAGGAAAAGGACACATGGTTTTTAAAATTTGAAAAGTGGCATGCATTTTTATTCAGCCCCTGTGAATAAACACTTTTGTTGAACCACCTTCAATTGCAAATTCATCCACAAGACTTTCAGGGTATGCCCCTTCCTGCTGTGTCCATCTATTTTTTTTTTTTTGCTCACTCTTGACTAAAACATTTGAGATTAGTTGGAAAGTGAACATCTTTCACATGTTGCCACATACTTTTAGTTTGGATTTAGCTTTGCACTTTGACTGGACCAGTCTAACAGATGAGTTCTGGCTGCACGTTTAGCATAGTTGTCCTGTTGGGAAGTGAACCTTCATCCGGTTTAAAGTATTTTGTTTCCAAATCAACTCTGACCAGCTTCCTCGTCTCTGCTGAAGAAAAGCATCTCCACAGCATCATGCTGCCAACGTTATGTTTCAGATGAAGGTGTGGTTTAGATTGACATGCAAAGTTAGTTAAATAAATTGTAGGTCAGAAAGTTACATTTTGACTATATCTGACAAGAGCACCTTGTACCACATTTGGTGCATCTCATTAGTGACAAACTGAAAAACCAAAGATCTTGTGGTTTTGTCTCTATTCAGCCCAGAGAGCAAATTAAACACAGGCGGACTCACTTACTCATTATGTGGCTTCTAAAGGAAGCATTAAGGGGTTAAATATAAATGCAAACAGGCATTTTTCCAATTTTTGTTCTTAAAATATTTGAGTGCTTGAAACCTTTTTCTTACCCTTCACTCTTCTAGACACTGAGTTGGAACATCCTAATAAATTACATCAAAGTTCGACGAAAGAAAAACTAAAAGTGAGGAAGGGGGTGTGATAACTTTTAAAGGCACTGCCACAGCTGCTTAGGTTTTGTTCCCAACCTGCTGAGAGGTTTCGTTACCTCAGTAACCAACTCCTCCCCAAGGCTTCAGAATTGAGTCAACTGAATCCTGGCTGGGTTTCTCCGGGCAGACCTTGGCTCCCCTCTCTGCAGAGGACATACGTGAAGTTTGTCTAATCCAAACAAACAGATGAGGCTCCTATTAGTCCCCAGTTCCCAGTGCAAGTGTAACTTCATTTTCAGTGTGAACTCACTCTCAGTGACTCATGAGAGAGCAACTTCAAAGCCGCGGCCATGCGCTTGAGGTTATTCTCTTCTTCTCCGTATCCTCTGCAGGTTCTCAGCATATGGGAACATTTTAACTCTCGGTTGCTTTTTTTTTTTTTGCTTTTTTTTTAAATTTGCAGTTATATATCTGCCATGTCATCTATTAAGCATGACTGACCAGTAACAGATGTGGTTGTAATAGCCACAATGATAAAGAAATTAAAATTCAGCATGCCCCTGTGAGGTGGGTTTTAAGTTTTGCATGAACTTGATGGACAGTGAGCAAAAATCAGAAGGAAGACGGGTTTCCTTCCCCCCATTTTTGTTTCACTTTGCTCTTTCTTTGCCCCTCTCATCTGCTTTCTCTAATCCTCCCAACCTACAGCTGAGACGAATCCTCCTTTCAACCTCCTCAGCAGCGAGGGCCCTGGTGTCTTTTCGCACAAAGCCTGACCATCGGTGACTCCTCGTCAACCCCTTGCCCAATTCATCAAGCGTGAGGCCCACGGGGCATCCATCACCCCCACCACCTTTCATATACTGCACCAGCTGAAAGCCACCGTCACTCCTCTGACTTCAATGCAGCCGTGACACACCCCTAAGATTTATAGTGGCATAATTAGTAGCAGTGAAAAAAGGCCTGCGTGCTTTGGAGGGTCCATCACCGTGTATTCCACTCTGAGCCACTAACATCTGCTTGAGAATAGACTGCAGCACCTCCACAAAAGTTGATAAATTAGCCCTAAACAAGAAGTCAGGAAATTCATCTAAATCCTGACGGTGACATCAAAACAATCACACACACACTTAAAGCTCGCTATTTGTCAGCCTTCTCAGGCAGCGAGGCTCCGTCATAAATCCACGTTTCTCTGCAGGGAAGCCGCAGCAGCCAGCGATGAGTGGCCCCGAGGTGAGAACTCCCCCTCAGGACGGGGGTTTCAGAAAGCAGCTCGAAGGAGGTCTGAAATAACACGCTAATAGTTAAATGGTGCTGTTGATGTAATCACGCCCTCCTCCCATCAGGACCCGCTGTCACTGATATCCAAGGAGCGGCGAACTAATTAAAACACTCCTAGAGTTTGTTTTCGTTTGGATCATCACACAGAAATAAAGGCCTCGACAAAACAGCTGTGTTTTTCTTTTTCTTCTTTTTTTTTTCTTTTTTGAAACTTCACAAACACAAGTTGGAACTTGTTGTCCCATTGTGCACAGAAGAAGTGCAAAAATCCCCAATCAGTCATAAATTATGATTATTATATTAGTCCTGTTATGGGTTTCTTAGTGCTCTCTTTCATGTGTGTGATGGCACAGATCAAACATTCTTATCCAACAACACTAACTCTCATTTTCTAAAAAAAAAAAGAGCTTGTGTTCTCCATTTTCATGTGTTTGACCCTTTTTCAAAGCTCATTTAAAATCTGAGCTCTAAATTTCATCTTAAAAGCATTCAAGAACACTTTTGCCATGTTACAAACACACATTTGAATGTATTTCATGAGCCAGCTTTACTCCAATATCCCAAATAAGTGCAATAAAATTAAATAAGAGTCCACCTGTTTATAGTTTAATCTCAGGATGATTACAGCTGTTTTGTTAAAGTATTGGAGTTTTGAGCATTGGTGAACAATGGCATCATGGAGACCAAAAAAAAAAACAAAAAAAAAAAAAACAAAAGACAGGTCAGGGAGGAAGAAATCTAAGAGAAGCCATGTTAGTAGTTTGTCACAAAGCAGGGGCCACAAGCAAACATGAGGATCAATTAGACCAAAGCTGAACTTTCCGGCAGAAAACTGACACTACATCTCACTCTGACAACACAATGTTCACTGTGAAACATGGTGGTGGCAGTATTAGGCTGTGGATATGCATTTTTTTATTTATTTTTTTTGTCCAGCAGGGACAGAAAATGTGATCAGAGTTAAAGATAGATGGAGGTCAGTCTATGCCAATCATAGAAAAACATCTGAAAAGCATTATTTATTTATTTATATGAAAATTAATTTGAGAAATCTCTGTGCAGTCAGACTAAACTCCGCACATCATCAGAATCTGGATTTTCCTCGCCTCCCCACCTCCTCGCAGAAGACAGTGGTTTAAGCTGCTGGCTTGCAGGAGCTCACTGCCAACTGCGTGTAGAGAGGGTCAGAAAGCACCTGCTTCCAGCGAAGAGGTGGGGAAAATGCTCCCGTGAAAAGCTCCAACTTGCAGTGCTTGGTCCCTCAAACGTGTGTGCAGGAGGTTGGATTACTGTGAGCGTGTGCACAGGTTACTTTGATAATCCTTTCATGCAAATGTTTCTTTTGCGGTTTTCCTTCCTCCCCCCCATTAAGCCAGGATTCTGACCCAAAAGCCGACATAAAGAAGGCTTGGCTTCAGTGGTTGAAGGGGCTGATGGGGTTAGCGGTTAAATAGACGCAGTCGGTTGATATGTGTGCGTTTTCATCATGGTAGTTTCCACTTCTGCATCTGCGCCGCAGTTTAATGGACCGCCGCGTGTTGCCAGGTTTTTCTGCCACTGGATGGGCGCTGCGGTTTTAACAGACAGCGGAAAACCGCAAAGAGGGAAGAGGATACATTCTGGAGACATTTCTGCACATGGATTGAAGTGATCGGATCATTAAAAAAAAAAGAAGAAGAAGAACTTTCTGTAAGAAGAGCGTTTAACTAATTTGTGTCATGAGTTGCAAAAAGTTGGTCTAAAAGTGAAGATTAAGTAAAGCAAACTGATGCGCGTAAGAAGGGATGCCAGCCAGGCGTGGCTTGAATCTGAGTGTCCAATGTGAGAATGCGTGGGGAGTATGTATATATTAGAGTCTTTCCATTTGATAAACACAGATATCAAACTCATGATTAAAGTAAAGGACTATCAATAAACTGAGAGGATTTGCCTGACTTTGGAGGAGCACGGCGCGCCGGGGAAGCTCTTTTTTTTTTTTTTTTTTTTAATCCTGCGTGCATGGACCGGACTTGTGTGTAAACTTTTCTCCCTCCGCAAGTCGCTGCACATACATCTCAAATGCCTTCGCTTAATGTGACAGCTGTGCAGACGATGGCAGAGGTCGGGAGTTTTCTGGGGACGCTCGACTTGGATTTACAGAGCTTCCCTGCGCTGGCAAGCGCGCCCTTGTCGGAGTCTCCGGCGGGGCTGAGCGAGCGGCTGGGGCAGATCGAAGGCAGGCTGCAGCAGGGGTCGCCCACAGACTTCGGCCACCTTAAGGGGATCCTGAGGCGGCGTCAGCTCTACTGCAGGACTGGTTTTCAGCTGGAGATATTCCCCAACGGCACCGTACATGGGACACGGCAGGACCACAGCAGGTTTGGTGAGTCTCTTTGGCATTTAGCGTATTTGTAGAAGTTTCATTTTATTTCATTTATTGCTTTAAAGTTTCACCGTTTGGAAGCTTGTTTCTGTTTTTGGCGTCTTTCTATTTTGTATTTATACGTTTATTGATTTCCTTAACTTCAGGCACTTTTATTATTGTATTTTTACACATTTGAATGTGGTTCGAAACGTTTCTGAGTTTTGAGTAGATACGGATTTATTAGCTTCATCTTGTAAAACAAGCCCATGTTCTGGACATTAGCTTCGGCGCATCCTCCTCAGTCAACTCGCTCGCGCTGAACAAGCCGCGCGGTTTTTCGAGAAATCTCTGCGCTCGCGCGCCGCGCACCCGTGAGCAGGTGTCCCCTTCGACGCTCTAAATAAAATGTGCGCGTGCGCGTCTCCGTGACGACCAGCTTCAACACGTGCGCGTGCCAGTCCCCCCTCCCCTCTGATAAGCTCGTTCCGTTAATAGGCAGACTATCTATCTCGCATGTTTTGAGCCTCAGCTGTTGTTTTCTCGCGGGGCCAAAAGCCCGGGTGTCACCTGTGAAATAAAGTCTGTCTCGGGTCACAGGGCAGAGACGCGCACATGTCCAGGCGCCGCATGTGTCACAGGTGCGGGCCGGGCGGCTCGCTCGCTGCGGGACAGAATAACTCCGAATTAAAGCGTGACCACCGCGGAATCCAAGCTACGGTTTAATGTTCATGCTTGAGCCAAAAAAATAAGTCGGTGTTTTACAGGGAATGGGTGGTCCGCGTGTTTGTCTCTGTCTGGCTTCACTTAAAGTTAAAGAGAGAAAAAAAAGAAAGAAAGAAGGGAGGAAAGAATGAAAGAAAATGCAAGGTCGTCCTCGCTGCGCCAAAGCTAGAGGAGACTTTGATTAGAGGATATGAAACACACTTTCTTAAAAAAAATTAGAGGGATGATCTCTGTCATCTGATGAGGTCGGGGAGATGGAGGCCAGGTGGCTGGAAGAACTGGCCTCTGCCAGTCACTGCAGCCAGCTGGATCCTCTCTGAGTAACCTCTGCATCACAACACCCAGTGGCTTTTAATTTTACCACTTGTCTCCCTGCCTTTGAAGTTGCCTTCATTAAAGTGTCTTCCCAGGCTGTGCTGGAAGTCCCTGGGCAACATCAGACTGTACAGAAACCCTCGTGTCATTATGATAGACTAGAAAGAAGTTAGTCATAGCAGTTGAGGGAAAGGTGCTGCAATCAATGAAAAACAAGTTGCATATTTATAGTATTACTAGTTTAAATATGACAGTCTTACTTATTCACAAGAGTGTTTTTTCAGCTTATTTTTCACTTATTTGCTCAATCATGACATTTAAACCTAGTGATTATCAATATAAGCTGTTCTGCTTCTGATGAGTCTGAATTTTGAAAATAGGTTAATCATTTCCTCTGAACACTATTATTCTAACAGCTCACACTGATGACAGGAACCATTATTAGGGGTCAAAATTTAGTCAGTAAAGTGATTGTAACAATTTGAATATCTCTTTTATTGAAGTTGATTTTTATCAGTATTTGTGAGTGGAAAGTTTAACTTTTGAAGACACCTACAAATTCAAACCAGTATTTAAAGTGTATTTCCCAAACAAAGTTAGATAAATTTGATCACATTTTAATATTGTCTGATAAATTAGTTTCTAAATATTTAGTTCTAAATACATTTATGTTTTACAAATGGGCAATAGTTGTCAAGTTATGCTTTACTACCTAAATTAATGCAGAAAATAGAACAAGCAATTAATGAAACGATAGCTCCATATTAAGAAACTTCAGAATCTCTTCCTTGATTTTCAGAGGCCGTTTGGTTTGCCTTTCAAGTTTACAGAAAACAAAAAAATAAGAACTGATTTGGCATTAAAGCATGTAACATAAAATCTATTCCAACAATGACAGCCAAGATGTGCCGTTCATTATCAACACATCTGGCTCAGAGTTAAGAGGTCAACTAGCAAGTTTGCTGTCCATTAGCAACAGCTGCCTGAAGTTTTGACTTTAGCATTAATGCTGTCACTAAACCTTGGAAAGCTGAATATAATCTGAAATTCTTTCAACAGAGAAGCTCAACCAAAACTGTAATTGTAGTTCATAACTTTTACTAAGTTGATGTTGATATTCTGTATTAACTCACACTACACCCCATAAACATGTCGATATTGTCTGGTGGTTGACTGAACCAACAAATGCAATTAAATTCTACTAAAATTGTTGCAATAGGATTAGCTTCCAAAAATATAGCTAACTTTGTAACAGTTTAGCCATTTTCAACCAAGCTAATTTCCTCCATTAAACTTAAATAACCAGTGTTACAGTCTGTCAGACAGAAACAACTTGTAGTAATGGGAGGAGATTCCTAAAATGATTGCATTTTGTTTTGTGGGCTTCTGTTGACATGTCAGTGTGTGTTTTTGACCTCAGGTATCCTGGAATTCATCAGCCTGGCAGTGGGGCTGGTCAGCATCAGAGGAGTGGATGCTGGACTCTACCTGGGCATGAATGAGAAAGGAGAGCTCTATGGATCGGTGAGTTTCTACTGATAAAAAAACGGAATCTCACTCTATACCAGTGGTTCCCAAAGTGTGGGGCGCGCCCCCTAGGAGGGGCGCAGTGTCATTGCAGGGGGAGCATAGGAAGCGGTATGGATGAATAATAATAAAAACAATAAACAGTCACACAAAAGTGTTTCACTGTAAAGATGGTTTGTAGTGTGTTTTGTTGCAACCTGAAGTGTGGAATATACTTCAGAGGAGTTTGAAAACAAAAACAAAATATGTGTCTAGGTTTATGTCTGGTTGAACAATGTGTGTGCCCAATTGTTTTTTTTTTTTCTTTTTTGGGGGGGATTTTATTGTAATCCATGGGGGGGGGGCAGATCATTGGGAATCATTGCTCTATGCAAACCAAACTCTCCAGCTGGGTTGCTGAAAATTTTTCTATGACATAATTTCGTACTATTCCATCCAAATTTCCGCTTACTGGTACTTGTAAAACAGTTTTAAGGCACAAATATTATGTTTTAAATTCTGTAAACTGGATGGATGATACAATAGGAGATAGAAAAAAGCCTGAAAATTGTTTCCATTTTCTATTTTGTTTTTCCATTCTTATCCAAGATACTTTCAAGGCTGTCTAGGAGCTGTGTGGTGTTGAACACACCATGTTGTTGTCATGCTTTGAAAATGTCCTTTTCTTCATTTCTTGGGTCTAGTTTTCTAAACAGAATCATAGCTTATTTGTATCTTAATCAAAGCTCTCATGTGGCTAATGGTAAAACCACAGCGAGACAAAACAAGCGTGTGTTCCTTTCTCTTCATGCTTGTTCTTTGTCTGCAAGGGTTCAAGGAGGATACAGGATACACCCTGTGTCTTCCTATAGTTTTTAAATATGCCACAAAGAGGAGAGAGAAGGGTCCAGAATCACTTTGGATGTAAATGTGGTCAAGCTTCCTCCTCTGGTCGGTGTACATCCCCAGTTCTCACACGTACCTCGAGACAGGGAGGTACAGGGAGATAAAAGCAGTGGAAGGGGAAGTATGCTAGGGCAATCCTGTATCAGGTGT
Source organism: Brachyrhaphis roseni (assembly GCA_903066815.1). NCBI lineage: Eukaryota > Metazoa > Chordata > Actinopteri > Cyprinodontiformes > Poeciliidae > Brachyrhaphis > Brachyrhaphis roseni. Next base: position 23,205 of record CAEFZY010072785.1, on the reverse strand, counting down.
CCCGGGGCATTACCTGGGGGCCTCTTGTGGGTCGGCCCCGGCTCTCATCGTTTTTGAAAAGAGGCTACCTTTAAGTAGGCCATTATGCTGGAAGTGCAGATATTGTTACTGCACGTTATCGGAGTCTGGCATCCTGGGAGGTTGGCCCTGAGAGGAGGGTGTGGGTGGAGGTCAGAGGTGGTGATTTGGAGGGGAAATTGCACACCTGACTGAGTCACCTGACAGACAGAAGGGGAGATGTCGACATGTCTGTCTGGATGTGAGAGTCCAGGAGGTGGGGAGGGGAAGCTGAACAGGTAGAGGGGTGCTTCCGTCCCACAAGCAGCAGACCTTGACGAGCTTTTGATCCGATGAGGTGTGTGTGCATGAGGATGTGTGTCAGCATGGAGCTGGCCCAGTCATGTGCCCTTTAGGCTGTATTTACAGACAACAGCCTTCCTGCACAGAGCAGCCAAGCACAGCCTGAAAGCCAATCATCGAGATTGTTTCAGCAGTTTTATAGAAGTGAAGAGTCGTAAAAGCAAGCCTGATGGGAAAGAGAGGGCCGCAAAGACAGGCAGCTCTGATATCTGTCATGTTCCTAGTGCTTTAAATTCAGCCTGCTCCCTCTCGCCTGCTGAACCTGCAGCCATTGCTCATATTGCTCTGTCAGTGAACACTAAAGCTTTTAGTGTGTCGGTATGCTGACTGTTCTCGTTGCATCACAGGGAGGGAAATGATTCTCCATCCACAGCAAGAGGTCAGCAGGTCTGAGGAGTGAGAGTGGAGCGTAAAGTGAAAAGCTGCATGTAATGATTTCCCCTCTTTTTTCATAATGAGCTCCAGCCCAAATGAGCTTGTACTGCTTTGTGTTAGCTTTCCAATGAGTTTATGTCAGGAGTGGAAACTGTGGGGATCTCAGATACCTTGAATCTTCTCATCTTAGTTTATTTATTTAGAAGAAAAACTACATGGATTTTGACTATTTTTATGAACAAAAATCTGTAAATGCAGCACATATTTAGAGCAACTCTTTTTTTCTCCAATGGCCTTTAACAAGATCGACTGCAAACGACTAAATTTAATACTCAGTATGAAACTATCTGGTCTGTGAAGGCCTCAGAAAAAAATCAGGGAACAAACAGCATCATGAAGACCAAGGAGCACAGCAGAGATGTTCAAGGCAGGGTTAAGTTATATACCAATATTCTGAAGTTTGACTATTTCACAGAACCCTGCTCTATCAATTGTCTGGAAATCACAAGATAATGGTACAACTTCGACCTTACCAAAATGTGACCATACAAAGGAAAGGAATAATCAGAACACTGATAACTTAGGTAACTTGAAAAGTTACCTAAGTTGATGTGTCTGTAAACCAGACAGCCTTTAGTTTTTATATAAGAAAGGCATAAGAAGTCTGGTTGGCAGTTATCTACAACCATAACTAAGGCTAAGGTTGAAGATTTTGGTGGAATTCATTGTGCGACTTTAAACCACATGTTAGTTTTTAGTGCCATGGAGACACCATCTCCTCGGTAATAGTTGGTGTTGGAAGCGTCATGCTGTGGGGAAGCTTTTCTTCAGCTAAGATAGAGTTGATGTATAGATGAATGCAGTTAAGTACACGGACATTTGGGGTGAAAATCTTTTAGAGGTTGCAAAATACTTGAGACCAAGGCAAAGGTTCACCATCTAGCAGAACAATGTCTAAACATTTAGTAAGGGCTAATATTAAATGGTTTAAATCAGGGGATTTCAAATACAGAACTCTGCGACTTTTAACCCCTGGTCCAACTCACCTGAAGCAAATGACTAAATTACCTCCTCAGTCTTTATTTAAGCTCTCCATATCTTGCTAAAATCCTTCTAATAACTTGATTATTTGACTCAGGTGTGATGAAGCAAAGACGGGTCTATAAGTTGCAGGACATTGGCTCTCGAGATCTAGATTGAAGACCCCGGTTTTATACCAAAGCATATTTATGTGTTAGAATGGCCCCGTCAAAGTAAAGAAAATGCACAACCTTTTTCTCAGTTATGCCCCAACTTGTGTTGCTCTGACACATAAAATCCCAATGAAATACATTAAACATATTGACTGCAAGGTGAAGAAGTGAAAACTGTGAACATCATTTCTGTCTGTCCTCTTGGGCTAACATCATGTTTCCTGTTCTGCAGAGTAAGCTTACAGCAGAGTGCGTGTTCAGGGAGCATTTTGAGGAGAACTGGTACAACACCTACGCTTCGACGCTGTACAAGCACACGGACACGGGACGCTTCTACTACGTGGCGTTAAACAAGGACGGATCGCCCAGGGAGGGTGGCAGGACTAAGAAACACCAGAAACTCACCCACTTCTTGCCACGGTCGGTGTAGATGGGGAAGATGCCTCAGGTGTACAGAGATCTGCTCCAGGACAGGTGACCAGCGCTCACACTGGGAGAACTGGTTACATCTGGAGCCCCAGAGATAAACAAAGTCGAAGAGGCGGAAGACTAGAGAGTGGGGGTGTTGTGGATATTCTGGATCTTGTGGAGAACTGTTTACCCCTGAGCTCTCACGGAGGTCACATGTGACCAGGACATAAACATTCAGCTCAATCCTGGATGTCTTTCGTCTGCCTCGGCTTTAGACTTCAGTGAAGAGGAGACTGCTTCCTCTGTGGAGGACTGAGCAGCTGGGGGTGAATCAGGAAAACCAAACCAAGATGCCAGGGTTTTGTTTTTTTTTTTTCTCGCATAGACACTTGAGTGGCATGCAACAGCACACGGAGTGGGGGCTTCTTGTGTGTTAAAGCACAAACCTGAAAAACTAAATCTGGTGGCTAGAAAAGCTCCAGGAAGTTCCCTTTTTAGGAGTGCTGCAGACATTTCTGATATGACATGCAAGAAGGGTTTGGCTTGCTAAGTTTGGTATAATCAGGTACTTCACAATCTGTACGCAGATTAAAAACTACCACAAGGCGAACGTCTCAGATGGAAAAAGAGGGCAACATCTTTGCAATGACTGTAGGACTGATGAAGCACTTACCTAAACATCCAAAGTCCCAGCTGTGGGTCTGGTTTGAACCTAAACATCACATTCATCACATTTAAATGAAAGCGTAAATTCAGTAGGCTCGGGACGTAAGCACTTCACCGACTGCGGTTTAAAGGAGTAACAGATACGTTTGGTTAAAAGAGTGGCGACTTGTAATATTCAGAGTGCGGGGCGAACATTATTAAAGAAAAAAAACATGCAAGCATCTTGAGGTGTACATATGGGTGTTCCTATTTATGAGATGTACAATATATTTATTTTCTACATATAAAGTATAAATGTAAATCTATATATTTATTTATTGCAAAGAGTTTATTTTGTAATGAACGTGAAGATATTTGGACTGCAGATTCTACTGAAATGAGGCAAAAAAAAAAGAAAAAAAAGAGTGAAGAACTGCAACAGACATGACAATAAAATTGTCCTGCTTTCGAGAACTTACTGTGAGAGACCATTTTTGCTTGGATTAAAGTGTGATGTCCTAATTAAAACCAGATATATTATGTATAAAGAAGTGTTTTTCATTGTATTTTCAAGCAGTGCTAATTACCTTAGGGGTTTCATCCATTATGTTTATTTTTTCAAAAAGTAGGTTTCTCTATTTTTGGTCACTTTTTCCAACATAAATACAAAAATTCAATTTAAAATTACACCAAATGCTTCTAATCTGCTCAGGTTTTAAATATGTAAGTGGAAAACCACAGACTACAATTCTGTGATTTCTTTAACACTTAAATGCTTTAGATCATGAAACGAATTGTGATAGCCAAACAGAATGTGAGTAAATCTGAAAACCTGACTGCACTTAGGAGGTGAGTCAGCTATTGGATTCAAGTGTGTTGGACCAGGGAGACGTCTAAGAGTTGCAGGACACCGCCCCTCAAGGACCAGGATTGCCCACACCTGCCTTAAAGTCAGGCACACTGGTTATGCTGCAGGACAATGATCCAAAGTAAATCTGTCGCACAAAATAAAAGAAAATGTACGTTTTGGAAAGGCCTAGTTCAAGTCTGGACTTAAAACCAAATTAATATGTTGCAGAACGAGCTTGAACAGGCCATTCATGCTGGGAAAACCTGCAATGTGGCTGAATTGATGCAGTTTGTCAAAAGAGTGGGCCTCTACATCATTCCATTGAGACAAAAAAAATCATTACCAGTAATCACAAATAATCAATAGAAGTGATTGTACCTGGTAGTACAACTTAAGCTTAGAGGGAAATTACTTTGTCACGATGGCTTAGGGAAATTTTTCACTTTAATAAATAAAATCATATTTTGAAAGCTGCATTTTGCATTTACTTCTTTAAATATTTTTGTTTTACACAGCAAAAAACATCAAAAGGGAAGAAATCCCACAACATTTGTAAAGGGGCAAAGATATTTTCACAGCCCTATTTGTAAGAAACGTAAAAGAGGAATTAATACTTCTCCCTCATTTTCATCTCTCTGTGTAACATCTGTCAGTGACCATCTACAGGTCAAACATATGGTTTCCAAGATGGCTAAGCCTCTTAAATTCAAGATTTGATTTGGTACATGAAGAACGCTGACATGAGGATAATTGTGTCCAAAGTAGACGTAAACTTCTCGGACAACCAGTTTTGTTGCACCAACTCGTTCAGGGACCACACGACTGTCTTTTTCATTCTTATCTGGAGCATAAAAATACTGAAATGAGATGTTGCACATTTCCAAGCCTTTCAAGACGACAAATGAACCCTGCTATCTGGTGCTATGAACAACATCTGGTTGTGGTGTTCGTGTTTAAAAACATCAAACTAAGTGGTGTTAAAAGCCAAAAAACGTGCACTAGTTTCCCAGGGGCCAAAACCACTACAATGCTAGTTCACCCTAATAAACCCCTTAAAAAGTCAGATTCTTATTGTGAAGCGATACACACAGGCTCCTTCTGTCTCCACAGGCTTTGGCCCAGATACATCCACCGTACAAAATCAGATTCCTTTTGCAACTGGATCCCAGCTTCTAATTGGCTTTACACATCAGGGTGGATTAGGCGAAGTGATTGGCCGTTCACTGCAGGGGCCTCTGCTGCAGATTTTCTTTTTTTATTCTGAATGGACAGAAGCAGCTGCCCGCCGCGCCGACAGCCAGCGGGGATGTGCCACAGACCTGAGCTGGTGGTGGTGGTGGTGATCTGGGGCTCGCGATAGGATGGGATCAACATTTCAACATCTGCAATAGTTGTAATGTTTCTCTTTACTGGCAGATATGAGTACACTGTGAGAGCAAGCTCTCCCAGGGGGGGGAGGGAATGGAAAAGTCAAAGACATGCAGGGGGAAAACCCTGGCAGAGTCAGAAATGAAAACAATACCGGGCGAGGGGGAAAATAGATGAAAGATGGACAGGAGGAGAGAGTGGGACAGAAAGGTTAGAGTATGAAATGTAAAATAAGTGGACAGTGTGTCAGGATGTAGGGTGTGTCTAATAAAACAGGCTTACACACTGCAGTATTTCAAAATACATGTCTCATCAATTTCCGACTGAAGCCTTGTTTAATCTCTTTAAAACTCTTTGCTCTAATTGGTAGAGTAAGAGAAACAGCTGGGGATTCGATCTCTGAGGCAGGGCCAGTCCAAGGCAGAAGCGAACTAAACAGCTGCCCGTAATGTGTCTGTCACGTGTTTCTCAATCCTGGCTTCCCTATCATACAGGCTTTAGATGCATCTCTGCTCCAGCACACCTGATTCCACTGACTGCTTGGCCTCCTCTGTATGCTGTCTGGTGTTGCTGAAGCAAGTTTAATCACTCATTATTTACATCAGGTGTGCAGAAACAAGGAGCTAACTTGTTGCCGCACACCTTGATGCTAATTTTTTTGATTAGTTATGTAACTAATTTACTTTCATGTTATGCTTGATGTGCTTTTCCAACATGTTTTGTGAAGCACTTTGATTTTATCTGTGTAAGGTAAAATATACAAATAAAACGTTACTTACCAAAATATGCAGTGCAGTGTGAAGTCAAACTGCACCAGCTGAAAATGTAAAAAATGTCGCAATTTTGGTCCCAGTCTACCGGATATCAGGTGTGAACACACCCCAATTCGTCTCTGTAGGACTACAGCTGTTCTGTGACGTCCTCAGTTTATCAGTGAACAAACAACATGAAGACCAAGGGAAACAAACGACAGGTCAGGGAGAAAGATGTGGAAAAGCTTAAAGCAGAGTTAAGTTATAAAACAATATTTCAAGAACATCTGACAGAGCACTTTTCAAGCTATCATAATTAGCATAATTATAAACCTACTATTAGACAATCCACATCAACCAGGAGTCTCCAACTCCAATCCTCAAGGGTTACCATACCAACTCTTTGACGTGCCAACACCCTGAATCAAAGCTTCTTCTTCTTCTTGAGATTTATTGGCGGTTGGCAAAGCAACGTTAGGTGACCATTACCGCCACCAACCGGAATTGCTCACGTGACAAAAACTATGTCCTGTTATATAACTTACACCGTTTCAAAAATAAAATATAGCCTGAATCAAATGGCTGAATTCACTCACCAGTGGTCATTCAGTTCTGCTGAGGCCTGGTCAGTGGTGGAGAAAGTACTCAAACAATGTACTTAAGTAAAAGTACAAATAAACAGACAAAAATGTACTCTAGTAACAGATGTTAAAGTACTACATTAACATCTGTACTTAAGTAAAAGTAATAAAGTACTGGCTTTTAAAAATACTTAAGTATTAAAAGTAAAAGTACTTGCTGAATGTGGTACCTAACCGCTAATACAATGTCATTAAGTACTTGTACTTCATTACTTCCCACCACTGGGCCTGGTAATTAGTTTTTCATTTGATTCATGCGTGTTAGAGGACAGATGGTCTTCAGAGCTGGGGAACCGAGGCCAAAACAGGCTGAGCAAGGAAAAGGAGATCCATAGAAAAAACTCTGGAGAAAAAAAAACTGTTAGTGGCTTCAGAAGGTGAGCTTAAGATGGATTTAAGAAAAGGTAAAAAGGTAGCCATTTGGGTTTTATGATTTTCGTGCTCTATAAAGCTTGTTACAAGAGGATGCCAGTAATGGCTTCCGATCCAGCAGCATGGTAAAATGGTACTGGTTACTTATTTTTATGATTTCTGGCACAGTACATCACCTTTAAAATCACCAACACATTTGTCAAATATGGAATGAATAATACCGCACTAAATTTAAATTCCTTAAAGCAACCTTTGTGAATTTTCCATATCTTTGTTCTGTTCATAAAACTAAACAATCTTAGTGCTTTATTTGAAATCTAAACCAGACCCAGTTTCTAAACCACATTTGGCTCCAGACCAAAACTCCAATCTAAGGTCTAAATGACAAAAAGCAAAAAAATTGCCATCTTTACTGTTTTAACAAATGTTTATGGTTAAATATGGCATTTCAAAAGACAAAGATGTAAATTTAAGTTGTGAAAGTTTAACTTTTAAAATTTTTTAGATAACAGAATCATAAGTCTAGATTTTTTTTTCTTTCCCACATTCAAAACTGGGAATGATCCCTTTAAGTTTCCTTATTGATTTTTTTGCACATCTCCACCGGAAACTTCCCCCCCCCCCCATTTGAAATAAATGATTAAATGGAAGAGCAGAAATGACTGAGGAGTAACTCAAACTACAACTCCAACATTCCTCCAGGGGAATTTCAGACAGCTGTCTACAAACAGGACTCCCACACTCACTGTTCATTGTTTTGGTCACTTTATTAAATGTTATATTAAATACTTATGAAGATTATAGCAGTTCGTTAATGGCAAAACACATCGGTGTATCTGCTAACGCAAGGACATTCTTCGATAATGGGCGAAGTAACTTATTCTACATTTAGAAAACAGCTTGTGCAAACATAGAAGTCAACTCTTGGTGAGAACAGTCCACCTTCCTTTTACTAAATGGCGACACCGGTTTAAGCTCTTAGAAGAAAGAATGTGCCAAAGTAGAATACAAGTCGTCCGGGGACCCTGCCTAGTGAAACTTCAGCGTCCAGGAGAGCATTACTCACAAAGCACCGGACGAAATCAGCCGCGTATAATAAGAATTCCAGTCGTTCGCTCCTCCTGTCCAGTCCATTCTGAAAGGGATATTTCAAAATGTCAAAGACAGATTCGGAGCAAAGTTTGGGCCCTGTGACACCCAGCTGAAGAGGCCCGAGCTTCGCAAGGCCCCGCAAACCCGCCCTACTGGGGGAAAATCAACACAAGTGAAACAAATGAACAAAAACAAACAAAAAAAAAACAAACAAGTAAATGAATGAGCAGGAACACGCAGTGCTATGCTAGGCAACACGTAACGATAAGAATGATGTTACAAAAAGATCTGAGCCAGCAGGCAGTTCTGGACGACACAAGCATTCCATTAACATTTTCAGCGACAACTAATGTAAACACTTAAAAGCAGAATAGAAAATATTCACAACAAATCTCAAGTTTTTACAGAGATTCTTTTTTTTGTTTCTTTTTTTAGGAAATTATATAAGGCCTTTTTTTTTTTTTTGTTGATGTTTTTAGATTCTTCTACCTCCTGAAATAAGCAGGACTTTGCAGCACCAACAGCTGTTCTAGTTTGTTAGATATTTGATGAGGAATCACTAATAATCAGAGCTTATCTTGTCCTGTAGTTCTGTAACCAATGGTTGTGGTCCCACTCGGATGTTGGTAGGCATTTAAAACCGTATAAAAAACTGAGTTTAAATAACAAGGAAACCCTTTTTGAAGGGGAAAACAATACAATGCTAAAAAGCATTGGGGGTAAAACAGGTTTGTTTAGTTAACTTCATGAAAAGTGATTCTACAGATCTTGAATAACATAAAGGTGGTATATACATTTTTTTTTCCTGCAAACCTTCTGGACAAACCTTTAACACAGTCATGTATACATTATATTTACTGTCTCTCAGTGAATCACAGCACAACACTATTCAATCAGAGGCCCCAGCAGACAGCAGTCTCTGCTTGGTTACATTTGAGCTCTGAGTGGTCTCACAGCGAGTTTGTCACAGACAGCAGGGGGGGCTGCTGGGAACCAGATTGTCCATTAGTGGGATGAAAGAGGGCCCGAGCTGACCCTACATGCCCTGTGAGGGGCCCGGGTTCTTGCCACCGCCTTGATTGCCGCCCATGCCGTGGAGGCGCTGGTAAAGCCCGAGCAGATTCATTTGGCTCATCCCGCCTGCCATCATGCCGTTCTGCAGGGCCAGCTGGTTCAGGTAGGTGGCCTGGTTGGCCATGGCCAACTGCTGCTCCTGCACCTTCCTGTTGGTGATCAGCTTCTGAACATACACCATTAGCTGGGGAGACACAAACAGCGACGTCAGTGTTTACAACTAAAATATATGAAGATGATCGTAAGTCAGACGCACAAACATAAAATGTATACAGATGGTAAAAGTATCGCATTTTGTTTGGTGGGTTTTTGTGTGACACACCTACACAAAGTGGTGCATGATTGTGAAGTAGAAATAAAATGAATCAATATTTTAGCCTATTTATTTCAGCGCCATGAATAAATATTTTGTTGTCGTCGCATCTCCAAGTCTTTTGAAGTAAGCCTCTCAGCTTTACACAGCTAGAGAGGGAGCGTCCAGGCTGTTTGTGTAGGGTTGTTATAATCCAGAACAAGGTGATCCATGGACAAGCAGAATTCAGTTTCTACACACCACAAACCTGGAAAACAGTTCCAGAAAACTGCAAAGATGCTGAAACACTAAGGACCTATCTGTATAGAGCCAAATTACATCAGTGTGATAATATGTTCAATATTATTTAATTTTAAGTACAAATTGATGGCAGAGAAAGCTATAATATTTTAACAGTTTAATAGGTTATAGTTTTATCTATACATTCTGCCACAACCAACATTTGTGATCTTGATGTGGCCTGAAATGAAAGTTTGACACACCAGATTTAAGGGAATCTGAGTGAAGGACGCAAAATACAACAGCAAAACATTTGTTGTAGATTTTTTATAATCTTTTTTTTAAAAAAAAATACAATTATGAAATAATTCAAATAGGTCTATCACATAAAATTCAAATAAAATGCGCTTAAGTTTGTATTTTTAACATGACAAAAATTCTGAAGTGTTCTTAGCCTGTCATCTATTTTGCATGCCATTATAACGCTGGGGAATCTAATGATTACTAAACTATATTTTAAAGAACATGTGAAAGAGCCCAACCTACAGCTTTGCTTAGAGCTACACAATTTTGTACAATAATTTGAGAGAGTTAAAAAGTGTTTTTATTCCAAGGTAAAATGGATTTAGATAAATCTACAAATGTAAAAATGCAAAGGTATGAGATTCAAAACTACAACACAGTATTTTCTCAGCCGTTCTCTCACCGTTTGCTGCCTGTTGAGGACCTCTCTGTAAATGCCTTCCCTGCGCTTGAGCTCCATCTCCACAGTGGCTTGGTGCCTCAGCGAGAGCGCCTGGACCTGGCTCTCTGTGAGCGTTGGGTTGTCCTTCCACTGCAGGGAGAAGGTTTATTAAAAATTAGGAGCCATAATCTACACTGATTTAAAGCCCTGCTTGGGCAGCTTTTAAAACTCACTATTCTGGCAATGATGTCTTCCATCGACTCCCGAGCTAAGGCTTTCAAAGCGTTTGTTGCTTCAATGACTTTCTGCCGTCCCTGGTTTATGAGGTCCTGGATGAAATGTAGAAGAGAAATGAAACATTCAATTAGAAACAGGTGAGATTTTCACCGCAGCAAAGAGTGGACGTCTCAGGGGGTGAAGACAATCATGGAGTCCATGGATTTTAAAAAATACAATAAATAAAAATAGTACAAAGACTCCACGCAGTGACAAACCAACGGTAAATGTCTCCTATGGAGATCTGCATTTTTATTGTTCTCAACACTTCCACCTAAAAAGAGCTTCTATAAACATGAAAATTGGTTGAAGTTTGAAGTACTTTTGACTCGCATTAAACACCAAGCTGCCTCTTGCAGTGTGCATCTCTCCTCCCTCAGTGACTGTGTATTAATAGCCGCCCCAGACATTATGAACTGGTCAGCCGCTGCTAGACTGGTGTCACAATTAGGAGTGAGAGGGGGTGGCGGAGGGGAGGGATGAGGAATGTGGGGCGCCGTGCTGTGGGGGAGGCATATGGGGCTCATTACTTACCTCCAGCTGCTGGTTGGACATGGTGGCCAAAGCTGCCATATTGAAGGAGAAGTAGTTAGATGTGCCCATGTCTGGCTGAGCGTAGTTCGAAGCGTAGTTGGTCCTCATCGACAGGCCCTGAGAAAAACAAGGCAGAGAAACAGGCAGGGGACAGGGGTGAAGGAGGTAGCTATCAATTAGACTGAGCTTTAGATGCAGCAAGAGAACAACTGTTTATGGAGCCCTGTGGTTGACGAGAGACTAGGTTTCTCACAAAACAATATTAAAAATCTGATCAGATTTGAGATGCCTGATCAGGGTTTTCTGGTCTCCAATGGTTTCTGTTTTAACCCTTAGCTGACCAATAATAAGGCTTTGTTAATAAGGCACTGATGATTATGGGATCAATACCCGAGTCTAGGGTGAAACTCCCTTCCTGATCCTTGTTTTAGATCTGTGACTTTTTATATCTGCACCCTGTGTGATGCCGTTTCCAACTTCTCAGTAAAGTTACAAGAAGTTTCTGAATGGCTTTGATTTGCATAGTTGACAGACAAATGACATTGTGTGAGACTTAAATATTAATCTGAATTTGTTGTGAACTATGAATGTGGTTTCATCTGCCAATATGAATACAGGTGTAAAAGTGGCTGAAAACCAACCTTCACAGCAGTATTCAAGGTATTTAATAACCGTTTCGTTATACATTTGAATTTCCCTCAGTGTAATTTAGCTGTTAACTTTATGGGCCACTTCAGAGCTAACAAGCAGTCATTTTAAACATCGTTTTCTTTTTACAATCTACAATAAAAACCTGGACACGTTTAGAAGACAATGGAAATAGTGAGTTATTTTAGGGAAAATGTTACGTTTCTGTTGCTCAGTCCACAGATGGCATGGCTGCTTTGAGATCATAGGGTCATTAGAGGGATTTAGAAATGGGGTTTGGCCCACAGCTGGACAAAAGTTAGGATGAAAAAAGTTAGCGCCGGTCTCCAAATGTCACCAGTAGCATCAAAACAAACGTCAACAGATTTGTTGCTTTATTGAATAAGCGGCTATTAATCTTCCAACAAAGACATAGCATTTTTATGGCCAATTTTTGTGTGCACAAATATTAAAATTAAAGGTTTTCCCCAACAATTCAAGTGTTTTCCACCCTTCAAAATCACATTCACAGTGAAAGAGACCGTATAGGCTGCTGCAGCCTCTGGTCTCCATGTCATGTGACCTCTTCTGCCTGTGCTTAGTCAGGCAGAAGAGGACGCTAATGCCAAGAGAAAACATTAAGGTTTGTTTACACACAATTAACTAAAACTAGAGAAATATGTTATCAATAAGTTGTATCAAAACAGAGCAATAAAAACAGCAGGTTTACTCTAGAAGTTCAGCAAACTGCTTTGTATAAAAAGACGTCAGCACGGCTTTGCTGAAGCTGGATCTGTCGAGGTACGTCTCAAAAAAGCTATTTACAACTGCCTATAAAAGCAGTGGGATAAAATCACTACTTGAACCATGTAATTCTGATTAGATGCGGAGTGCTATTTATTTTATTGCTAGCAGATCAGAAAGAGAAACAAATCATGGTTAAGATAACCTTAATAACTAGGAGACAGGATCTCAGGTGAGATTAAAAGGAAACGGCTCTGCTTCTTGCCTTAAACTAAATTTAACAAAAAAGATCCGAGTTCATGTTTTTCTCACATCTTTCAAAACTTTTCTAAAATCCATCTGGAGACAAAAAAAAAATGTTACAGCATAAAATTCTGAACATTCATTCAGCGAGAGCAACAAGTTTCCCAGTATCAAGCAGTTCCTGCTGTATTAAATGTGTGTGTGTGGGGGTGTGTGTGTGTGTGTGTAATGACCTGAAGTAAACAGTCTTGTCTCAGTAAAGGCCAGCAGAATGCCGATGTTTGTATGTAATTGAGTCTCAGCTGCAGATGGTTTCCCCATGCCCTATAATCTGGCCATCCGGTATGTAGAAGAATGAGTGTGTGTGTGTGGGGGTGTGTGTGTGTGTGTGAAGGGGGGTAACGGGGGCCTTTGGACCTGGTCGGAGACAGGTGTGCAAATCTAAACAGTACAAACCCTCCAAACAACCACAATACACACTCTTCACTTTTAACACGCAGCCATTCTGGAGGTTCAGGATGAAGATCGCTTCAATGAAGTGAAAGAAATAATCTAGACTCAATTTTCAAATTGGGCTCAGATTAATTTAAAATCATCTTTGGTGTGCTCGTTAGAGGAACAAAGAACTCACAGCTTCAATTTTATTTCCAGAGCTAGATCACATTCTTGGTTTCCCCCCTTTTGTTCACATTGTAAATCTGATCTTAAACATGTAGCTTTTTCTCGCCAGCACCAGTCAAACGTTACACTTAGAAGACATTATAACAGAGGTTGGGTTTCTTTACAGTTGTTGCTCTCGTAAATTCAAAACCAAAAACTGAATGAACCTCTGATTAACAGCCTGCAGTGGATGAGGAGCAAACACTTCTCAGGGATTCTACACTGAGAAATGTCCCTCTTCCAGTCTTAAATTTCTACACTTTCACTACGTTTTTACAACATTCTAAAAATGTAATAAGAAAATATTTACCTAGCAGGGCTTTATTAGCTATATGTTTCACAGGTCATAAAAACAACATGATGCTTAATTTGGCTTTTGATTCAGCAAAGTGGTAAAGGGCTGTAACATGGTTTCTTTTTTTTTTTTTTAAGCATCTGGACCAACTCAGATCAGCTACGTTTTAATATTTATAGAACCACGACTTGGCAAACCCGGACTGAATTACCCTACACTAAAAGCAGATACATTAAGCACAAGTTGGGATCAGAGATGGCTTTACTCCAGGATTTCTTCAAGAAATTACTCAATTTAAATATTACAAGTTAATCTTCTTTCACCCAATGCCTTTATCCCTATGCTAAGCTTCAACACCATCCTACAACGTTATAGTGAACAACAGCGAAATAGCCAAATAAGACTCCTCTTTTCAAATCAGCACTCATTAAGTATATTCTTTCCTATGACAGAGGAACTACTTGTGGATAGCTGTACAATTTGATTTTAGCTGCCTAAACATGCAATACGCAGGTTTCCACAGCATAAACATGATTGGTTTTTGCAGGAACCAATATATTTACTGTGAGAGAGATGGTAGAGGTGTGAACAATCATGATTTGACCCCAGTTTACTGGCAAACACAAAAGCTTCTTTTGCAGACACAGGACAGGAGAGAGAGAACAGGGTGTTGGAAAAATAATCATTAGGGTGAATTAGAATCTAGGATTACGAGGAGAGGGTAGATTTGCCCTTGTACAACATTAGCCCCTTTCTGCACTTCTCCAAATAAACCCAGCTAATTGCCCCACAGGAAAGGAGAAGAGAACAATGGAGACAGAGAGCGAGGAGTTTCTAACCTTCTGTGAGCCGACATCCTCACTTTGACAAGCTTTGGCACTGCTTAGCCAACTTTAGAGATTTAAAAAGCTGAACCCAAACCAGCAGCAGCAGTTCCTGTCATCTGCTTCATCTAGGTGATGATGGATCTAGCAATCCAACATTCACAAACAAAAACAGGTTCTCCATGGCTCCACTTCAGGCTTTGACGTCAGGGTTTTCAACAACGGAGGGGCTTTAAAATTACACATTTGTTTGCAGAGTTCTGTCCTTTCTAGACAGTTTATCAAGTAAAAATCTACACTGAGTTTTGGAGCATGGAAAGAGATAGTGTATATTATTTCTCCAGACGCCAAACAAATTTAATTCTTGACCATGCTATGTGTGAGCTGATGTTTCTCACCTTCTTCTCTGCTTCATACTCGGCCCAGGCCGCCTTGCGGTCTTCCTCGCTGAGGGCTTCCTCCTCCTTGTGGTCTAGCAGGGAGTCATGTTCGTGATAACACACGAGCTGGTCCTTGTTGTTCTGCAGCATCTCAGCGAGGATGGGATCCTAGAGAGGACACAGAAGCAGAATCAGACATCGGCGTGTCCGGTGTCAGATAATCCAAATGAGTTCATTATAAATCAAAACAATCTGTTCAGTCAATTCCAGACACAAATTGGATTGTAGTTTTCTGGTTTCCATGCCTGCATTGTTATTGAAAACAACAGCAGAGTGAAATTAAAACAACATGGTTTAAATTACACTCTCTGCTGCATTCCCTTTGCTCAAGTTAGCTTCGCTTTAATCTGAAACTCCGTCAATGTCAGGTTGGCTCATTTACCAGAGCATTCAAACAGGGCTTCGGCGCTCGTTTACCACCCATCCTTGAATAGAATGCGTGTGAACTTAGTTTAAAAAACAAAAGCCATGAATGCTATTGGCATTAGGTAAAACTGAAACATCAAGCCATGAAATTAAGCAGTGATTGCAAACCTGTGGTGAATAAATTTTAAATAAACACCAGACCAGACGGAGTGAAACCGGACCCTCTGAAGCACAGAGGGGGACGGGGGAGCTGGGCGATCGGCAGGATGACTTCACAAGAGCCATCTTTTGGGGCTCTGTGCGGAGCTTCTCACCCACACGCGTTGCAGCTACTCGTGGACCTGGATCTTGAACCCACTGGTGCTTCTCAGCCACGTGTGTTTATGTTTCCTGGCCATCGCTCTCAATCAGGACAAAACCGGGCCACCCTTAAACAACCAAACATTTGGAAGCGGCACGCAGCGAGCAACTCCACTGCAGCTTTACCCTCTAATTAGGACATAAAAGCACAGAGGGGTTTGATGGCCCGATTAGGATAAAAGGCCAGGCCTGTTTTCTCAAAGAAAGGGGAAGAAAAGGTCAAATAAAATGCAGCCATTGCCACCAGCAGTGGGAGTGATGGAACTCTGAACAGGTAGTGAGGCCCCATTTTACCCCCTGAGAATAAGGCCAACACACTACATAATTATGAAAATATTCACACCCTATGAACTATAGCATATTTTATCACTTTGCAACCAGCTTCAATTGATTTTAGTGAGAGTCTAGATGACCTGCGGCTCCGTAACCAAATTGGTTCTTTAGACATTCTACAACGGCTCTCAGTAACTTTGGCTAAAAATGACAAAGAACCAACTAATGTTTTTAAATTCAGATGTAACAAATGTAGATTTTAGCAGTAAGCAATAATTGCATTTAATTTTTGCAAAGAATGACATAAAAAATACCAATAATATGTTTTTAGATATTTTTTGTTCTTGTCAGATTAGGATCTATATGCTTTCCATCCTACATAAAAAAAGATCCATCCTTTTCTTGCAAAATTAAATTTTTTTATGTTTAATTTAAATCCTAAAAAATATACATAAAATTGTGGTTCTTTAAAAATGACACCACGTTTCCCCGAGTGACTAAGCATCTAAAAATCATAAGCTGTCATGTGACTGTAGTGGCTCTAAACTAGTTATATTTAACTGGCCTGAAAGCAAAAACGACTTTTTAGGTTGTAAAAGGTTGCAGACCTTTATGACAGACCAACAAGTCTGTGTCTAACAGTGGAGTGGAAAAAACTTATACATGTTTTTAAGAAGAAAATAAAAAAGAAAAACTGGAAAGTGTGGCAATACTTCATAAAACCATGTATGATTGCGACTCCAGCTGCAAGTCTTTTGGGACTCCAACTCTGCAAATCTGAGACTGAACATTTTGCCCATTCTTTGAAAAATAAGTAAATAAAACTCAAACTCAGTCCAATTGGATGGAAAACGTCCAAACATCAATTTACAAGTTCCGCCACAGATTTGGGTCTATTTTGGTCTCATCTGACCAGACCATCTGTTTCCACATGCATGCATGTCCATCTCCAACAATGGCTGTCATCGTCACTCTTCCGTAAAGTCCAGATTGATGTACAGATGTTCAACCAAAGTTAACCACCTTGATTAATGGCCTGTCAAGTTCAGGTGGCTGTTATTACTTTCTAGGTTTGCAGTTTGGGCCATACTCTTAACTTTCAGATTATGCCTGAACATTTCTCTGAGATGTGCAAAGCTTGGGATGTTTTATAACCTAACCTTGTTTTAAACCTCTCCACATATTTCACCCCGACCCGTCTGCTTTGCTCCTCAGGATGCCGTTTGTTCACTAATCTTTCTGAACAAACCTGTACCTTTACAGCACAGCTGCATGTTTCCATAGGTAGTAACATTACACACATTTCCATTAATAATTATACAACGTCTGAAGGTAATATTTGTTGCAGTAGATTTAGTTTAGGAGATGAATGAGATGAAAACATAAACCCTCCAACTGGTATTTGGTGTTCAGGTTTCTTTAAGTGCAGTATTTTGACCAAGGGGACATTGAAATCTACACTGAAACCAGACAGGAAGCGCAACTACTTTTTATCACCAAAACAAAAAAGAACGTTTTCCTCCAAAGTCATGAAAGAAAAGAGTTTCTGACTGTTAATGGGTCAGTGGAGCTGCAGGTCAAATGACAGTACAGACACTCCTGCTGGTAAACAGTCCATTCTGGGATACTCAAGTAATCCCCACCGGCGATGGCTCTGGGGTGGTCCGGTCCATCTTCTCTCCTGGAGCACTCTGTGTGTGTGTCCTGAGGCAGAACTAATGATGTAGGTAACCTAACCTGCACCATTGTCATCTTCATGAACATGCAAAGGGAAGCCTATCAATTTGCTGTGTGGGGGGGGAAAGGGGGCACAGACCTCACACTCAAGTCAACTTTCACCTGCTTTTACATGACATCGCTTTAAAAGCCACATTTGGCATCAGAAAATACCCTGGTTCATATAAAGTGATGCAGCCTATGGATTCAGTTTATTTATTTAGTACGTTCCGTCACATTTATACCAATTTTAGAGTCTAAAGCAATAAACAAACCAGGTTGTTAGGCAGCAAATCATGCAGCTTCACTTGTTTAAGCTAATTTTTGTCCGTATGACTTGTTAAACGCTACAGGAGTTATTTCACTGCTGGAAACTCCCCACACTCCCCAAAAACAGGAATTTTGAACATGAAAATGATCTCCCAATAGAAGGCATTTCTCTTGGGGGATTCCTGTGAGCCAACCCAAAGAAAAACAAAACAAGAAAAAACTGTTGTTCTAAACACAACAGCTCTCACATCACAAAGACAAAAACTTGCAAATAAACATAAGTGGGCCTCATGTAGACTTTACAGCTTGGCACAGGCATCTGACGAGTACGTTAACAGAACGTACGTCCCTCTTTACTAGAAAATACATGATACAGATTTAAAAAAAAAAAAAAAAAAAACTGGCATTTTTCCCCCTCCATTATTAAGCATTTTGTCTAAGACAAGTTGACCCCATTAATACAAAATACCCATTTAATGTGTAACAAATGAAGAAATCAGGAGTTTTGCGATTTATACCTACCATTACAACAACAATAAAGTTCAGCTTAAAATGGAAAAACTTTACAGAGGAGCTTTTAAATGAACAATCCAAATTGAAGAGGGTAGTAATGGAGGTAAACTTGATGTAAAACTAACTGTGGAAGCAAAGACTTCAGCCATTTCCTTTGAAGTTTGTATTCATCAGGCTGTCTGGACTTTTTTATTTCTTAAACATTTTTCACTCTTGACTAAAGCCACTCTTGAAAGTGACTTTAGTCTATCATAAGTTTAACAATAATTGTGTTTAGACCATAATAAATGTCCTTAAATATCAAGGGATGAAGACTAGACAGGTTTAATGAAAATGTCCATCATCTGTAGCGACCAGTCAAACGCCGTTCAACAGCAGCAAACCAGTAATATGTGGTTGCTATATATATGGCTGCTGCTAACATTTTCTCAGTGAAAATCCCCTGATGCTTTAGGTCTGTTTGTAGCTTCAGGACAACCCTCAACTCAAAGCCACAATGTTTTCACACCCTCAAGGCCCAAGGTACAAGTCCACCGGTTTATCCAGCTGTCAGTCAGTTAACAAAGACACAAAATCATGCATTTCGCAATCCCCTAAAAACGACAACACACATTCCACTTTTTCATGAAAACAAGCCTCGGCTAGCAGCATTATGGGGGTCTGCTTCTCTAAAAGCTCATCACAACAGCCAGTCAGATGAAGTAACTGGTAGGTCAGAAGGGATTCAGAAAGGATTTAACAAGGCTGGGTGGTAATTTTTTAGAAAAACATGTTTTTTTTTTTAGACACCACTACATGTTATTGTCTGATAATTGGTGTTTATAACTTAATGCAAAGTTGTTAAATACAGAAAGGTTCATAAGTATACTTCCGGTGTTTTTCTTGCTTGTGGGGAAAAAAAAGTTTTGTCACAAAAGGATAAAGACAAAGATGGACATGAACATTCATTTAGCACAAATCAGTTTTAATCTACACAAATTAAAGACACACAGAAAAAGGAGCTCATGTTTAGTTTTGTGCACTGATTAACAGACAAAATCAATTGTGGTTAAAAGTGAGCCAAAAGTAAGAAAATGTGTTCTTTTGCTATTCTGGAATTACCCCATTTTTGTTTTAAAATACTACAACTCAATATAACTTTCCCTTTGCTCCTCAGACAAACTAAATGACCATTTGCAGCAAAAAGGTTAGATAATATTTCAAATGATGTCCTCAACTTTGTTGTTCCCATTACATCAAGTGTCATCTGGGTTCAAACACCTAAATTTCTGGCTATTTACTGAAACCGAAGAGTTACAATTTTCACATGAAGTGCTAAAGGAAATCTATAAAAATCTCATTATGAGTAATACAGAGGGATTTTGCTGCTTTTTATATCAAAAGTACACACCTGTACAATCAGAAAAGATTGCACAAATGCAAAAAATAAACTATTGTTCTCTGTCTGAGAAAACCATAAGGAAGCACTGCAGGTTTGATTTAAGCCCAAACTCAGAACAAGAACCAGCATCAAATCTGTGGAGCCACACCAGTGTTTCCACAGATTTCCCAAGAGACCAGAAAACTGAAAATGAGCCTTGGTTTTCTCACCCACAACAGCTCTGGTTTTGGCTCTTGCCATCATTAGTTCTTTCTTTCCACCGGCAAGATCAGGCATGTCTTTTCAGAGGTGACAAAATGCAGTTAAGAAGAAGAAATGGTCGAGTACATCTAAAAATAATTTCTAATACTGTCATCATAAAAAAAACTCCCATGAACCACTGATCAATGGTATATAATGAGATTTTTCCAACCAATGATAGCTTCCTACATATAATGAGCCAAGCACAGAGTGGTTTATTGCTCCAGTCTGCACCGCTGCTCGACTTCAGCTTGCCCACAGCATTTAAGTGTTCCTGTCGCAGGCTAATGACCACTGCAGCCACTACCTGCTGAGAGCAGGACATGGGCATGCTCCGAGCCTCCTGACGCCATGCGACACAGCAACATCTGCAGAGGCTGGGAGATCTGGATTAAAATTCTCTGAAGGCCGCCTCCTGCACCTTCTCACTGTGCATGTGGCGGCACGTGAGATGAGAAAAGACAAGTACGACAAACACGAAGAGGTGGAATATAATCTCAGAGAGGGTGGGCAGGGATTGTCAAACTCATGTCTGGGCTACGAGTACCTTCTTTGTCATTAAGGGGAAGTGCACTTGCTTCCTTTGTCTCCAATTAGATTTTTTGGAGGAGCACACAGACATGTTTAAGAGGGGGTTTAAAATAATGACCCTTCATCATGCAGGGAAGGCCAGAGGCAGATAGTGTTCAAAGTGAGTGCTGTAAAGTGCAAAGTCATAACAACAGATGCTCTTGAAGATGGCGGGGAAACGATGCCGTGGGGTACTGGCAAAGAAAGAGGCAACATGAGTAAAAAGGAGGCGGCGTGGAGAAGCGGGATAACAGGTGCTAAAATAACCACAGCAGAAAACGAACAGGAACAGAGAGGAAATATTAACCTTTAGTGAGGTTTTCTGCTAGATTCAAGATGGAATAAAACCAAAAAAAAAAATCAGGCAAAAAAAAAAAGAAAAAAAAAAACCCACCACACAGACCGCAAAGTTTGCGGTCTGTGTGGTGGGATTGTTAATGAAATCTGTATTTTCTGTTGAAAGGGCAAAACTGTTGTAGCTCAAACCGTTTCATCTTCTGAACTTTGTTGGCTCAAAGTGAAGAAGAGTGTCTGACTCATCTTCACAGCATCCCAAATAGCAAATTCCTTCCATTGCACTGTAGTCCCGCTGCCACACTACAGTTACCCCACTGGCAACAACAGGTCAGTCTGTTAATAGACTCACTAGCCTGTGTCTTCAATATAACTGCACATAAAGAGCAACTGGCTCATTAAGGACTACAGGCTTCCAGCATGCTGCAGTTTAATGAACTCTTATCAGCAACTGTGTGAACACATCTGCATCCCACAATTATAGACATAATGTTTAAATGCAGTCAAATTGGTGACATTTTTATGGATTACATTACATTTAAACCTTTGTATCCAGGATCTTGCCGTTTCAGTAGTGATGGCCGAGAGAGTTCTCTTTTTGGCTTAACTCATTCTTTACCATAACGGACCAGAGAACCAACCCCAGTACTACAGATGAAGCCACAACCCGACTATGCCGTTTACGTAGCATTTGCCCTTTTTTTTGTAAAAAGCATTTCAGTATGTTCTACAGGATTTGCTGTTACTGTATAAACAGTTCATGTTAACTTGAATGACCAATTTGAAAATCTTCTTTTGCCCTTTGACAACTCATCAGTACATGAGTTTATTTGAATGAAAAAGTGCTATTTCAAGAAGTTACTTGACAATGAATGAAAAATCAAAATATGAATTATATTAAAATCATTTTTTAGAATGTTATCTGCAGAAATTATTTTTGTAAAGCCATGTTATGTCAAAAACAAAAAAATATTTTGCAACGTCAACTTTTTGAAAAGGTAAAATCAGTAATTTTACACCCCAATAATTACATGAAAACACTGGAACATCCTGGAGAGACAGCAATGTACTCCTACTTCTCTTCTTGAAGAAAAGGCTGACTCTCTGTAGAAAGTAATTTACCTTTTTTATCAGAAAGTTTAATGAACAACAAAGAGGCAAATATTTCAGGAAATTTCACAAATTGGTTCCTCTGAACGCCATGTTTCACCAGCTGTTGAAAACCGAATTGAACAGTTCAGGAAACCATCATGGATAAATATATAACTGAGAAGCAACGTGTAAACTGTTATGAGTGTGTTGACACCGTGATGAAGAAGCTTTAATGTGGAACCTTAAAGCAACTTTTAGTCCAAATATGAAACTGGCCGATTTCAAGGAATGAAATAAATGACCCTGGCTTCCCCTGCAACAACTATGACGGGTTCAAATATGGTCATCTGGACTGTTGTGAAGACAGTAGAAAACAGGTTGGGTTACTCAGCAGATCTAGTAAAGGGCCACAGCAAAAATCTTTTGATCATCTAAATGGAAAACAAATTTCCTGTAAAGACTGACTGTTTTACAATCCATTTAAAACGCCAGCAAGCTGGATATAGTGTTTCTTCTATCCGTTCTGTTTACAGACTTCAGAGGTAAAACCACTTCAGAAACAGACCTGAATAAACCAGACTGCGAAAGGTAATGGGTGGAAATAGATGGAACCCACTAAAGGATCAACAGAAGGTGAAGACCTCAAGGAATGAATAAAAAGATTTAAAAAAAAAAAAAGAGAGAGAGGAATGCAAGTTTATAGCAGGGAAGCAGCCGTGTTGCAATGAGACGACTATTTAGTAAATAACAGTAAACACACAGATCTACGCAGCTGTGCTGGCCTGGATGACCCATGTTAGATTTGTGTGTTCCTATTAAACCGCAGGAGACCTAAGTAGTGACACAGCACCTGCGCTACAACGAGAGGCGAGTGCAGGGGTGTGAAAGGATACAAAAAAAGGAGCAGAAATCTCCAGAAAGGTTGGTTACGATATAAGCTGGCAGAGTTTAAGTAATAGTTTAGTTTATAACTTAAATACTCAACTTCAAAAGAGAAACCATGCCATTAGCTGCGGGTCTGAAAAAACTTCTGCCTCGTGGTACAACCCCCCCCCCCCCCCCCCCCCCCCCCCCCCCCCACAAAAACAAAACAAAAAAAAAAAACACAACAACAAACAAAACAAACAAACAACAAAA
>CAEFZY010072784.1:0-34223 GCA_903066815.1 Brachyrhaphis roseni | reverse complement strand
AAAATAACATGTGATATGATATAATGATGTGTAAATTTCCACACATAAGTCGCTCCGGAGTATAAGTCGCACCCCCGGCCAACTATGAAAAAAACTGTGACTTATAGTCCGGAAAATACGGTACTGTACAAACACAATCTCACAAATCCACTAAATAATATCCTTTCTACAAACTTACATATAAACCTAAGTCAAATGTATCTGAAAAGTTAATTTCAGTATTTGGTAATATTAATGGTTTTATTAGGGGTGAAAAAAAAAATACAGTATGCTATGCACTCTTGACTTGAGCTTGTGAAGTCACAACTCAAGTTGTCTTTTTTTAAGATGCACTGGATGTGAATAATTTATAATCTCTGTACTCAATATTCCCTGTGAATGTAAGTATTAAGTTGGATGCTCACACCATTGGTAATGTGAAAAATGCTGGTCATTGCAGACAAACGTCCCATCTGGCTCAGAAAAAATGGACACATTGTGAACTGCGTTCAATGAAAAATTTTACAATGATGGACTTTTAAATGTAAATTCTGATTCAGAGCAAAAAAAAAAAATAGATACATATATGTGTTTCTTGTTTGAGATAAATCTTAAAGCAAGTTGAGAAAAAGCAGACCATATTGGAACATGGAATGCACAATCTTGTCTCTTTGACCGCGAGTGGTGCAAATAGCTGTTAGGCAAAGAAATAAAGTTTCATGAAAATCATGTACTAGCACGGCCTCCTCTTCATACTACACATCCTTAAGATCTTGGATATTTACCTGATTGTTAATTTAGTTGAGAGTTTCGCTCTTTAATCGCTTGTGTTTTCCTGCAGTGCTGACAGTGAGAGCAGCTCTGACTGTTCTGAGCTGCTGCGTTCTGTTTTGACTGATTGTCTGCGGCACGACAGGCTCTGATTGCAGTTATGAAGCCGTCTGCAGACACAGTGCCTGGCTAAGAAAAATAAACCATGTAATCATGGGCTTTTTTGCTGCTCGACATACTATTTCATTGTTATGACAAGTAAAGATAGCTATCTTCAGAGTGCTAATTAGCTCACATTAGTGAAAACAAACAAGAAAAACTTCAAGAAATGACTTCAGAGTGTAGCGGTGGACGCAATCGTCTCAGAGTTTGGTTTGGGAAGCTGATATTAAGGTTTAACAGAGGTAGAAGATTCTGAATAGCTGCAATCAAATCAAACTCATTTGATGTGTTCCAGTTAAAGCCATTGTTCACAAATAAATAAAAAAAAGGGGGACAAGAAGGTGCACATCTCAAGCTCTTTAAAAACCTGTAGTGTTCCTGCACACAGAGCCGTGTACTAGCTACCGTTTCTGCTTTTCAAGTACCACTACATGAGAATTTAGCTCCACTAACAATAGGATGAAAGATTGTACAGCCAAGGACAAGTGGAAGATCATAACAGCGATGCACAGCTCCTCTGAAGAGCACTTAAGAGCTGCTGATGAGAATATTCCACTGCCAGAACAAAAGTTCTCTAACTCTGATCACAATTTTTTTTGCTGTTGGGACCCAAAAGCTTTTTCATGGATGTGTCTGATGGACCAGACCCACAACATAACTTCTCCACATGGCACAAAGCAACAAAAATTGGCCTCACAGTTGGAACAGCGTCATAGATCATTTCCATTACCCCATGATTAATGTGAGTTTAATATCCTAAATCAGAGCCTAATTAATTTAGATACAGTTCTGACGGTGCCCTGCTACCAATATATGTGCTGGTAATTAGATGGAGGCCAATGTTATGCTCCATTGTTTAATTAAAGCAGAGCATCGCGTGAACCCGTGTGAGCTAATGTTGTTGCAAGTAGGAAAAAAGGACTTTTTGATGGTTGATGGAGAAACAGAGTTTGTTATGGTTTCCTAATGGGACAGAGGTGTGCGGGGAATCATAATGTTACATTAATGTTATTGGTATCACAACTCTGAAATGCTATGAGGACAGGGGTTCCTATGTTTCACCTCTTAAAATTACATAATTTTTCAGAATTGAATTTTTATGTAATCTTTAACGCATAAATAGAAAAGTTCAGAGTAAATTTATGACATATATTCTTATAATAGGTTCATGTTTTTGAACATGAAACCTGGAAAAGCTACAGACTGCATTAGAACCCTGACAAATAAACATGCTTAGAACATTTTAAAAAATAATGTTGTTTTGTAATAAACAACAGAATAGTTTGGGTGTAGAACAACAAAGAACTTTGCAGTACATATTTTCCATTATTTCTGTTTTGGATGGCCTCATTTAATTGATAATTCTCAAACACAAATAAAGTTTTTAATTGGCAGGTCCCGTGTTTGTGATGTACCATCGCTCTACCGGAAACGTGTGGCGGGAAAAAGTGGGTTTTTGTTTTTACAACCAATTAAAAGTTGAAGAACTCCATTAGATAAATTCTCCTGTCTGTATCCAAGCAAAGCGACTGAAATATTACTTATTAATTGATATCCATTCAGCGTTGCATTCACTTGTGCAGAAGGTAGAACAAAGCAGAGAGCTGCTGAAAGTATTCTGGTTCTGTTCCAAAGTCATCTGAAGGCTTTCAGATGATAAAATGAGCTGCACACAATTGGATTTTACATTGTCATTAGAACACAGCACAGCAGGCCGGTTATTGCGATGTGCCACAGCCTCAGTGTTTCATTTCGCTACTGTAAGGTAAACTCTCTGACAGCAAGGATAACCGGGATGGCTCCTGGACTGGCTATAAATGAAGCAAACAGCCTTTTATAACGGCATGGCATCTGTTTCTTCAAGGTCAGCTCCACTGTCTGCCTACATTAAGACTTGCTGCTGTATTATGAGACAGCTCACTTTTCATCCTCTCTCTAAATGCTTAGATGTGCGTGTCTGTGTATCTGAGTGTTGGCAGTTTTGCTTTGTAGTTTTAAAATAAATGTTACACCAAGAATTTAATAAAGACAGAAAAAAAGTAATTTTTCATATTGTACTTTGTCATGTTACTTTAATTGACATTTTGTAATGAAGATAGCAGCTGCTGGACCTTCTTAGAGTCCATTCCTCCTGTTTTCATGATTTCAAATACTAAACTGTGTGTGATTGTTGCCTGACGCTCCTCTCCATCATCTAGAGATTTAAGCTTCAGGCTGACCAGCACAACTTGCACACTTCATCTTTGAAGCAATGCTCCTAGACGTCCTGCAGAATGAAGTTTTTCTGCATCTTCTCCCTTGTTTAGCCAGGCAATCATTCAATAGCTCTATATATTTTTAATCTAACTTGCAGATCCATCCATCTGTATCCACTTATCTTTGCAGTGTCATGGGCCTCTTGCCCAATTGGCCCAATGACTGCTGGGGATTTCTTCTGAATGAAAAAATTACCTTTATTGTTAAGCAAACAATAATAATAAAATCAGTACAATCATTGAAAACTTGAAATAAAACAAACAACTTTACAATTTTGTCCATGTGCACTCTTATACATACAACTGTATCAGAATATCAATAAAAAATTTAATACACATAGGTTTATTACACACAGTGCTACCTTATATGATTATTTATGTTCATTTTAATGAACTATGTTGCCATAAAGATTTCAATATAGCAAGAGATCAATGAAAAACTATTTTCAACTATGGAAGACGTTGTACATCCAAAACACAAGCTTCTTCTGAACATAGTCCTGATATAATCATACAAAAAAAAAAAAATCCAGATTACACCTTATTTTGGCCTTTCATGTCCTACAAATTAATCTGTCAAGGTCGCTGGCCATATATACAGAAAGCATGAACTGAGATTGCATGCACAAAGGGGTGAGATTTACAGCTCACATTATTCACCTGAGCAAAGCATGAGACCTGTGGGAGATTTACCGAGGGGCAATGTCCAGATGGAGAGTTCATGATCATTCCATACTTAAATGATGCGCAACATTGTTATGCACCATTCTCATAATATTATATTCTACATCAAATTCCGCTGAGTAACATATTTCTCAGATCTGACAGACTGGAAGATCCTTCACTGCGTCTGCTCTCACTGCACACCGTGAACTCCTGCTGCTTCTGCAGACGTCTCTGCTTTGTATCATATTGCTATGTCACACTCGCTCTGCAGTCCCACATTAGCCCCTTACAGCTCTTAGTGGCTATGGGTTTATTAATACCTCGTGAGGTGCATCAGGTGCGTGATATTGATCGGATAACTTCAACCTCCGATTCCACGTTTGGCATGGCTTGGAAAACACATGTAGATAACAGAATGAAGGGATTATCAGAAAGAGACTCCCGTGTACAAACATTATCAGATATCATGGCTCTTCAAATCATTACTGACTGTGGAAATCTAAAGAAACTTGGATTTGTTGCCTCTCCTCTCTTGCCTCTGATATAACTTTTTTTTCAGGAGGGGTTTTGCGTTTATCAATCTGACCTATGTCCTTAATACATTTGTGAGTAATGAGTCTATAAAGACGATAATAATTAGCAATAAGTAAAGCTTGTAATGTATATCTTTGTGTGTGATGAATCTTCATAAAATGCACATTTCATGATTTGAATTACTTACTGAAATAAAGTAACATTTCAATGAATATTGAATATTATTGCAATGTCAATGTGTAGCTGTTATTTTTTCCAGCTCTTCAAAATATATTACACATCCATTAAGGCAACACTTTCAATTAAAGAAAGAAAATGATTCTCACATTATTGTAAGGAGCCAATGAGTTATTTGATTCTTTCAAAGGATCAAACCCATTGTGGATCCAGATGATTTCACCGTCCCATTTCATCCAAAATAGCACCCCATTTCCATTTATTTTAAAACCCAGTGGGATGACCCAGGTCAGAGTGTGCTCTCTTGGTATGTATGGTTCATTTTCTAAAGTAATACCTCATTATTTTCTTGTACTCATGCTCACATTACCACTAAGTGAGCCTCAGAGGTTGAAAATTTTCCTCCACTTGTTAGAGCTCAGGGCCACTTTGACTATTTCAGTGAGCTTTTATGGGTGATCATGCAGTGTTCTGGCTTAATTTGGTTTGATTATGCACATGTACAATTTACCACCCTGCATGTAAGAAGCTGAAATAGCTGTTATGTAAGAAGATACATATCTGACATGAGTGGTGAAGGCTTAACTGACCAAACACAACTCCAGCCGCAGCAGCAGCTATGAATTTCCCACTGTGATAAGTATCTGCAACACTACTTGAAAGCCTCTCTGTATCGTGGTGGCTAGAGTGTTATCAGAACACCATCTGCATGTTGGTCTGTGGTGGGGGCACCTGGCAGTTGAAGCAGTGGAGTATGAAGCAATAGGCTAAAATGTTAAAGGTTTTCTTAACAGTGAATAAACATGCAACTATGTTGTAAAAAATAAATAAAATCTGCCAGGAGGTAGATGGTCTCAGCAGGGGTTACCATTATGTAGCATGTTACAACAAAATGCTCTTAATGAGATCATGATGGTTTAATATTTGATGAAAAACCTATACACCACTCCAGGTTGAGAATATGAAGCAAGTCTCATCGTGTGTATTAGCTACACGATACCTGTGGCAGTCGGTTCACAGTACAGTGGAATAACCTTCTGGTGCACAGCTGCCCACTGACACATGGATGGCCGATCCTAAATAGGATTATATACAGTATACTAACATGAAGTATTGCATAATGGTGAAAGTGAAGGGAAATAATACACTATTTTAACAATTTTAAAAATAAAATATAAAATGTTTGGCATGCATGTGTATGCTCTAGGGCTGTCAACTGCTTCTAGACACAATCCAATCGCAATGCCAAAGGTTTTGTGTGTCACTGAGAGCATGAAAAGGTCTACAAACTGTGTGAAAGCAGCATAAAGTGTGTGGAACAATGATCTGTAAACTTCTGTGAGCCCTAATTTGAGATTTAGTGAAAACTTTAGTCAAAGTAATCCAATGTTCTGGTTGGATAAAGTAAGATCCAGAACAATTTGAGAAAGAAGCTATTATGAAGGCAAACAGATCTTATAGTCAACCAATGGGTCCTATGTGTAGCAAATATTTTTATTATGGTTCTTAAAATCAAAGGGCAAAAATCAATCATTATAGGTCAACAGCAATGTAACCACCACTGTGTACTTTCTTTTCCAACCTCGTGTCCCTTATCCTCTCTCTATTAATCTATCCATCCATCTCTTTCATCCAACTAATCCCCCCCCCCCTCTTCTCAGCTCCGTCCCTTATTCCCACCTGTTTGCCCCTCCACTGCTCCACCCCTCTCCCCTTCCTGTTCTGTGGCATTCAGAGAACAGACGCTGGTTTAGAGAGGGAGAGAGAGGAAGAAGAAATCAATAAGGCATGATTTATTGATTACTAAAAAATGATGGCACTCATTAGCCCCCCAATGGGACCTCAGCATTCAGCAGATGACAAAATGTCAGCCACCCTCACCCCACCCCTCCTGACCATCATTTCAGGATGCTGTGGAGGTGGAGCCAAGGATGTAGGACAGAAAGATGGAGGTGTCATAGACTCCAAAAAGATGTATGTCATTAAGCTTTTTTTTCTACCCCTATTGGTAAAATTTTTATTTTGTTTCATCACATTTAGCATCAGCTAGAATAAGAAAGCATGCAAGCCCCGAATACCAATTTTTGTTGGGTGAGTGAACTAAAAAGTCAGCAAAGTAAGCAGGATAGTGCAAAAAGGCCTTTCATGCTTTGCTTTGACTTGTTCTCAGAGTGTTTGTGTATTTCACAAATGCATTAAAGTGGAGTTTTTCTCCAGCACCCTGCAGCTTCTGCGACAATCTCTCATGTCCGACTGTGTGAGTGTGTCACTAGAAGAAGGGAGGGGCCAAAGGAAGGCCCCAGGAAGGGCTGAATGGATGCTTCATCACTCGATGGCCAATCTCTCACAATGATGCATGAAGCCCGGCAGGATGTGGTGCATGGACCTCTGAGACCAAAACCCTGCACACACCTCAGGCATAATTGGCACATCATCCGGTTCCAGTACTGGGGAGCTGGAGTCTGGTCAGGATTCCTGGTTCAGAAAAAACATGAAAGATGGACTGCACACAATCACCAAGTTTAAATTTAAAATGAAAGAGATATTTTCTCTAAAACATTACTGATATGATTAAGGTATTATTTCCTCTGAATTTATTTTAAGTTGGTATAAAAATAACTCTTATAATGTTCCTAGATATTGAAAACGGTTACCTCCATGTTTTGGATTTTTTTCTCCTATTTTGCAGGTCTTTGTAGATAATTTGTGAGGTTCAATTGCCTTTTCAAAAGATGCACTGAAAGTTGTGTAAATTGAAAGAAGAGCCAATAATTCTTTGCGGATGAAAAGTTGGAACCTGGATTTCAACACTGAAATATATTTTTCCTATTGAATACAAGTGGGAATCCAAGTAGTTGCTTCTTTGCTATTCAAAGAAGCAACATCCATGGGCACATTTCTTATGACTACTTCATGCTGGCTAATCATTGCCCAGAAAATGGGAAATGTAATTTAAATTGACAATTTAGATTACATTTCCCATCCAAACTGAAACTAACCCAACAAGGAATCAGGTTTGGGAGGCACAATGGATGAATCAGAACTTTTATTTTAAAAAAAAGTTAGACATAGTCAGACATCTTTATGATGCCAACTCTTTATGTTTTGTATTTTACCCACATTTCTCACTTCCATTTCAGAGTGAGTGGAAAACCTGCTACACTCACCATGATCCACATAACCAAAATGAGAATATGACTTTATCATAACACATTTGAAAAGCAGTGCAAGAGTCATCATTAAGATTTTATCTTTAAAATTAAATCCAAGCAAATGTAGAATATATTTTATTCTATATGTTTCGTAATCTATTTTAGCACTGGTGAATAGATTACGAAACATAATCTATTGACTCAATTTTGGCTCAAATTGAGTCAAAATATATGGTCTGTTTAGTGGAGGTCAAAAAGAGCAAGAATAAAATACTCAAAGTGATCATTATGAATGAGTTGCATGTCTCTCAGAACAATTGGCAGACCCTGATTTTATTGTTTGTTGTAAAATATTCCATGCCTCAACCTCCTTAAGCTGGAAATTAAATTCAAAGGGAAAGATAAGAGACAACTAAAATAAAACAGCTCAGCATCCCTGTGAAAAGCCCTTGAATTGGACAAAGAAGTGTAAAAATCAGGGCACAAAAGGACCAGTGTGTTGAGTGTAAATCAGGGTTTTCCAACGCAAAGTGGCGCCAAGATGCATTGAGGAAAAAGTACAGTTACATCGGACCATTCCTCAGTAAACAAATGTCTGAGACCAGGCGCTAACTTGGCGAGTCGGCCTCTAAATGTTTTGTAATGGCAGCCGCGGCGAGTTCTCCATCTGTCCACCATTCACAAAGCTTCTTCAAATAAATGCTGCAAATCAGGAATTCTCCTTCCAACCACTTTTGTTGATTTGGAAAACTGTGAAAATGAGCTTGGGAAAACTTCTCAGGCTCTGTATACTTTAAGTGAGCTCTGGAGATACTTAGTCCTATATGAATATTTTTTTAATGGTGTATTTTGCAATATTCCAAATCCTCTATGTAGTTTAATAAAAGGATCAGTTCCAAAAAAAAAAAAATATATTGTATCACATTGCTGGGAGGTGTGAGAAAGACAGAGTGCAAAAAGATGCGTTTTTTTGGCCAAGTGGTCAACAGACGGAGTGCTAAAGGCCTTGATGTTTCCCTCACATGGTGTTTAACACTACCTCACAGCCGCCAGACGCCTGGTCACTTCAGTCGTCTCCAAGTGAATCAAAACACACATTTGTGATTTGGCTTGTGAAGAAAGCTGGCACTTTCAGTAATGCTCTCTGTGGCATTTTTTTATTTAGCTTAACTGGGTTAGGATCCAGGAAGCTGTTGAGTTTCCTAAGGTAATAGGTCCAAACTTTGCCTTACTTAGTATTGAAACATTTAACTAGCAGTTGACACACTTTTAAAACAAAAACTCTATAGTTTCCTTCCATAAAATGTATAGAGATGGTTAATTTGTCACCCAGTAAAAAGTATCACAGGCTCTTCTATGAGTGTTTCTGAAAAACCTTATATTTAATGGAACATGGTTGAAAGCATTTTGTATACCAGAGCTGCATCTTGTCTTGGACACTGTTTATGGTGGACACTGATGTCTGATCTGGAAACATCGGGGTCCTGTCTTTGCTCATGGTAATGATGTGCTCTGGTTGGCATTTTTGGGTCATGATATTCAGAGTGCTATGAACAGGTCTACAACATGAAGAGACAGGAAGGAGAATCACTTATTCCTCTGTACTAAAAAAAATAATGCTCCTATGAAGTTTAGGGTAAATCTTTGTCCCAATAGAGAAGTTCAACTATCTTGGTCTCTTGTTTGATTGTAGTGATGTGATCTTTTGCGCCACAGTTGTGATGAACTCTGGCACAAGTGGAACAATTTCAAGTTAGAAAGAAGAAAAATAAAAGAACAGAAGAGAAAAGAAAGGAAAAGAAATGAAAAGGTATAGGAAGGAAGGACAGAAACTGAAGTGATTCAATTGTATGTTGGTCATGAGGAATTATAAAATGAAGGGTCTGAAAGCCTTTTTTCAGAGATGGACAGGGGAAGTTAAAACTATCTGAAATCAAAATTAAATTAGCAAAGTGGGTGGAGGTGGTAAATGAGTTTGAAAAAAAAAAATGGCAGAAAAACCGAAAACTTGATTCTAGATAATATGGAGAGAGCATCAAGATGAAAAGAGACTAAAACATATACTGAAGGAGTAAACAGAAACAAGGTGCAATGATACTACGACCATGTGTGGGAGAAAAGGGGAAAAGACTAACAAGGGAAGAAAGCAAAGACACAGTGATATGGAGCAAGCATGAAGACAATGAACCATAGAAATTTGTTTTAAAGTTCATTAAAAAGAGAGAACCTGACTTTAAGAAAATTCAAGACTTTGCTCTATACCAAAAGTGTCCATGCACATTCTTACAGCTCAAACATGCATAGACCAGTTTTAATCTGGTTTCATGGAGAGCGAAACCAGAATCACTGTGTCTGAACATATAGCTTTAGTTTTTCAGTCTCTTGACTTTACAAACATCTTCATTTATCTAAGTCACCAACAGGAGGTTAATTTTCCTCTTACCTTCCATTTGTCCTAAACCTTGTCTGGATCGGTGGAAGGAAAAGAAGCAGCAGCAACACAAGGTGTCAGCCAGGTGGAGAGGCTCTGATGCAGTTTGTGTACGCCAGTGTGACACGTCTATAACAACGTGCGTACACACTCACAGACACGCATTAGCATAAAACAGCTTTACATATGATCTGAGCACTTTCCACAACACTCAGGCCGACACAGAGAGCGTGAGTTGAGAGGGAATAAATTAAAGCACTTGCTTTCTTTAGAGCAAAGCTGAGACGATCACTTGCTGTCAAGAACCAGCGACTACAGCCTACACCCACCTTCCTTTGATCGGCTTATAGTCCTCCACAACAAACAAACAGAAGACCAGCAACTTAAAAACTCTCTGGACTCTCTGTCTGGCTCTTGTTTTTACTGGTATTCCATGAATGAGTAGGACAATTTCAATCCTAAAAATGTCTATCTTTCATTGATGAAAAACTATTTGACATGCGACTCTCCACTTCTGTATAAAATGGAAATAACTTTTGTTTACTTTGCCATCGTTTCTAAAAAGATTTCTGCCACATCGAGATAAATTTCAATATGATTCCTATTTCAGTTTGGCGTTTATAAATGTGTTCCTCAGTTTTTTAAGAGCAGTGCTGCTACAAAGCTTCAGGTAAACATATTGAACTCACACTTAAGATAATTTAGTCATTTTTATTTTAGTGGCGTTGAGACTTTATATTAGCTGCATAAAATATATTTTTGTAACTGCATAATTTCAAACAGTTCACTTGTTTTGTTTTTTGTATAGCCACACAAAATGCAAGTAAAGTTTCACTCTGAGGGCCACATATGAATTTTTAATGGTAGCATCAACTAACATAGTCATACTTTGGCTGATGGTGGTAGCACTTCGTTCTGTGATCAGTAGGTTGTCGGTTCGAGCCCTATCTTCCTCCTTCAATATCATTGTGTCCTTGGATGAGACACATCCTCTGCCTGTTCTGCTGGTGGTGATCAGAAGACCTGGAGGATGGCTGCCTCAGAGTAGCTGTGGCTAACAATGTAGTGGCTTACCACCATCAGTGTGTGAAAGCGTGCGTGAGTGGGTGAGTAACTGAATGTAGTGTGAAGTGCTATGGTGTCCTCCGGACTTGATAAAACACCATACGTTGAGTGGATTAGTCATAATTAGCAGTACTTCATACTGTATACTAACATGTACTATGAAATCTGTGAGTCATGTGCTCATAATGTCAAAAATGCAGTAGTTAGTTTGTTGGATTTACAAGTTTAGTGCAGTTAAATGAGGTACAGGACCTGCTAGAGTAATGATAGTACATCGCTACTTTTAATGGGAATCCATTGAGAGACGAGGACAAAAAAAGGCTAAAAGAGAGCAGAAAGATTAGGATTGACACCTTGCTGCAAAGAATGATAAACTATAAAAGGAACCTGTCTTTTGAAAGCATTAAGCTAAGAAAATAGATAAGACTCTTTAAAACATCTCATGAAAGCAGCACTGGGTTTTTGGAGAAAAACAGAAGTTGACCTGAAGCAAAAACGCTACTTAACAGCATCAGAGAGAATCAAAGCACTGAGTCACCCAATCCTGATGAAGTAAAATCATTAGCTTATTAACAAAAAGGCACAAATCTACCAAGAAACTGCACTAAACTTTGAATGTGTGGAGTTACATTAATTAATCTTGTTTATGTAGTTATTTTATCTGTTTTTCTTTGACCTCAGAAAGGGGGATTGCATGGACTTATTTCCATTTCTGAACATAACAACTCCAACATGTGAATTCAATCCTGACAGACAATTCCTAATACAGCTCATTAAACTCATGAACTATATGGCACAATGAAATGCTCTCCACAGCAGGCCTGTTGGCTTTAAATCACTCTGGATGAAAGTTCGATGGTTGTAAAGACTAAATGGCATATGGTGGTTATTATTTAGCGCCGCAGTGTAAACTTCTGAGGGCTCACTCGTGTGCAGCCGAGAAAGTGTTGGCAGATGTTGAAAAATAAAAAAATAAAAAAATAAGATGACGGAGATGGTGAGAGGTGGAGGATGAGGGAGGGGGGGAAGGGGCAAAAGTGATGATGGAGGAGGTGAAGCCTGAGGGGAGGCAAAGCCTGAGGGGACAGATGAAGAGGAGGAGAGACAGAGGAGGATAAAGAGCTGCGTAACAAGGCAGAGATGTCGGTCGGTGTCCCGGAGGATTTGGTGGAGTCAGTGGTGCAGCTCTGCAGAACCTGTGCTTAGTAGAGTGTTTACATTAATGAGCTAAGAGCTGCTCTGAGTCTCCGAACACACAAGGACCAGATAAATTCAGTTAAATTTCCATCACTTTAAAGAACTTTACACTGACTTAACAGCCAATTTTTTCCCATCACCAACATCAACCTTAATTGTGACTACTGCTCACTTAACAAGAAAATCCTAATGTATGCAACATAATCAACATTTTTCTTCCTTAAATACAGTCGGTTCCCCCACAGTGTGACGGCAGGAATGGATTTACAACACCGAGTGAGAAGTATGTTTGCTGCTGCACACGTCTGTCACAAGTGACAGAAGTGACAGAGTCATGTCACCCCAAACATTTCCACGCTGATACACATGCCAAAGACAACAAACACTGGCATGTAAATATACAACGCACATTTAGAGGAAGAAAATCCCCGAAGGCTGACACTCTGCTGCAGAAGCTTGGAAACTAAGTTGCTTTATTTTCTACCTGAAAATTGTCTAACACTTTCATGACGTAAACACCGAAGGTAAACTGTTTGTTTCGACGTCTGCTTCTATTTAAGAACTGACCACAGGGTCTCCGAGGAGTTAAGACCGTTGGGT
Organism: Brachyrhaphis roseni; assembly: GCA_903066815.1. Classification (NCBI taxonomy): domain Eukaryota; kingdom Metazoa; phylum Chordata; class Actinopteri; order Cyprinodontiformes; family Poeciliidae; genus Brachyrhaphis; species Brachyrhaphis roseni. Next base: position 21,234 of record CAEFZY010072784.1, on the reverse strand, counting down.
TCACTGAGCATTCGTTTTTCTTAGTGTTCTGATCTTTGAGCCATTTGGTCACTGTGCCACACAATCAATGAGAAGGAGTATTCATAAAAGAAAATAACTTTGTACATGTGTTTCTTCTTCCCTTAAGTGATTAATTTAATGCTCTCTGTCATTATTTATCATTTTAGTATAATTAAAATATTGTCTTTGTTAGTTTTGTGTTGGATTTTTCTGTCTCATTGATTATGTTTAATGATCAGTCTCTGTAAATAAAGATGGATTGGTTCCGTTGTCCAATACGTCTCTTCCTGCAGGGTGTTTTTCTTAGAGCACTATGAATTGTATATCCTTCATTCCAATATACACACTATACAAAATGATCCACATCATGGTTACATAGTGTCAAAGACATCAAGTATGTTTTTCCAAAACAAGATTTTGTAGGCCCCTAGGTATGGTTGAATACATGGTAAAACAAGAAACAGTGTGACACTGTTTCTTACATCGTAAGGATGTTTCCTGCATCCTTACGAAGCAGGAAACATGCATTGTAAGGACTAAAGATCATCCAAATGACGATGTACATTGATCCTGGCGACATTTATCAGAAAAATTGCCAGCTCAAAATGTCGATTAACCTGTTTTAATTTTCTCACGGCTCTACAGACCACTGCCTTATTTTGGATTAAATGAAGATGTCGATCTGTGTAGGTGGATTCCTGTACTCTCAGCTCATAGAGGAGTTTGACTGCTGTGTCAGCAGTGAGTGACTGTAATGAAAATACACAGTGTGGAGAAAAAGAGCAATTGACTGCCTTTGTTTCCTTGTTTAAATCAGTCCAATAAATTTAAATGTGGTTCCAGGATAATATAGATGTCATCCCATCCCTTGAACAGTCGTTCCGGTGTGTGAATGACTGTGCAGCTGGTGTTTAAATTTCCCATTTGCTGTGATATTACAATGTTGTGCTAAATTGGAAGGAAGCACTGAAACAGCCAGGTTTATACCTAAACAACCATTCTCAGTGATGTGTGAGTACACACACAATGTTTCCAGAATAAATAAAAAAAAAAAACTTTTTCAGCTGTTGGTTTGGACTTGATTAGTGATTGTTGATCTGATTACTTCTGTCCTCAGTTTGCCTTTGACACTACCAGTTCCTCCTTAGTGAGTCACTGTGGAACTTTAAAAAAAGGTTAAATTTAATCTCTATTTAAACAGGAAGCCACGTTGAGATTAGAAACATCTCTCCAGGAGACACCGCAGAGCAGGAAACATGCATCATAAGGAGTAAAAAAGACAACATTTGGGATTTGGGATCGTGCATGTTTTTTTATGTTACAATCAACGCATCAATCTGGAATTCACCTTTGACCTTCACCGATAAGAACTCTTTTCTTTCCAGATAGACATTTGCTGGCTTCATTGGGCTTTAGACTTAAACAAACCCACATTCCTCTTTTTCCGTTTTTTTAAATCAATGCAAAAGCTCTTGTTTTGCTTGTATAGCAACATATCAGAATCTGATTTAGCTTTATTGCCCAAGACTGTGTGAGCAAAAAAATGAATTTGACTTCAATGTTTTAACCTGCCACTGTATGCGGACATAAAGTATGTGATAGTCTATTGATTAAAGATTTTACTAACGTAAAAAGTTAGATTTTATTTAGTTTGTTTAGAACATTTAAAACTGTGATATACAATAGTTTCTTTTAATCATTTTGAAATGTAAACTTGTCTTGTTGAATGGATTTATTCATGTTTATTAATGTTGCAGGGTTCAATACAAAAATGTCAGTAATAAGTTACTTATTATAGACAAAGTAAAAGATTTGGGAGTCTTTTTAAGAAATTACAGGACTCTTTAACATCTACATGTAACATTTGTGGGGAAAAAAGTACAATTAATTTACTCAAGGCATCTAAAAGCAAAGTTCCAGCATGAGAATTTCCTTTTTAAATTGTAGTACACACTAAAATCTCGAACGAAACCATACTTCCCTTTAGTCTTCTGAGACATCTTGATAAATACGGTAGGATTAAGTGCTTGTCAAATGTCAGATTTATATCATGTTAATTAATTTATTAGGTATTTCCCTGAATTATTTCTTCTTTGTACTCTCAGATTATATATAATTTCATTTTCATTTATTTAAATTGATTAACAGTGATTTTATGTTAGATGAACAATAAATTACATTTTTGCTTGCCCTGAATGAATATTTTCATATCGAGGTGGTTACTTGTCTTTCCATAAAAAAACTCCTTGAAATATACAGAAATTACTGATTCTTCTTCGAATTTGTAACACACTCACTGACAAGGCAAATAATTCCTCGTTATATTTTAAAGTAGTTTAATATGGCAAACAAAGTCACTCTCAGCTCTCTTTTTATTCATTCGTTTCAGAGCACCTGTTTACTTATACTCAGTTCGTCCAAGTTTGGACTTTTCTTGCATTTCCTGTCACAATGACAGACATGCCCAGAAATAAAAGCTTTTCAACACATTAATTAAAAATTCTGATAAAACAGCCTGATCAACTCTCAAACTGAGTTCTCTGTTTAGAGATAAACGTCTGTACATTTAAAAAAATAAAAAATAACAATAATCCATTTATAAATATGTTATTAATAACAGAGTTAAGCCGCATATATATTTCATGGTAGAGGAAGGAAGGAAGGAAGGATAGGGAGCATCTCCCTCAGGCCGCGAGGGTTTGCTCCATATCATTCATTTATAATTAATCTGCTCCAAGTGGGACTTGGTGAATTAGGAATCCTCGATCAGCTGCAGCCGGCAAACACGGGAGGTCCCTTCCATCGCATGGATTAACACAGCGAAAAAAAAGAAAGGGAAAGCAGACATATTGAAGCAGTTTTTGTTTGGATATCTATGTCATGATAAGTTTTGCTTCCTTGAACTAATTAAAGTATTAGCACCTATTTAAGAAAAGTAAAAAAACAAACTAAGTGAAAGTAGATCCCGCAATCATCATTTCTGTTCTTCATTTTCCCCTGAGACATTATGTAAAATATAAGAAATGCAGCCCAGATTTACTATTGCATACATGTATACAATGTTATCTATCACCTGTCATATTTCTAAAAATGTCAGATGAAGGTGATCAACCAGGAATCTGGAGACAGAATGATACAGTTCTGTGAACATTGTGCAAATATTCTACAATACAACATTTACACAACCTAATTCAGTTCATTTCTGTTTCTTCCTGACCTTTGTAAAGATTTTTCTCAAGATATGTTATCAGGCATAGAGCAACAAATTTACTAAAACATTACTGCAATCCACCAGGAATTAGACTCATTGTAGCTAAGTTGATGTAGTAAGACGTCTGATTATGTTTGAATTTTATCATCTGTCATTTTTTATGCTTGTTGAAAATTAAAAATATTTGCCCTTTCGAGTGCAAACAACTGCTGTCTGGGTTCTTCACTGGTCAAAGCTTTATGGGAGAGTAACAACGAGAACGTCACTGTTGACAAAAACTCATGTGTAGGCTCAACTACATTATGCCAAAGTTCTTTGGTCTGATGACCAAAATAGTTGTAAGCTAAAATGAGTAATTGAATAAAGTCAACATCCCAATAAGATCTTTGTACAGGAATTTTCTTTGGTTTCAATATGTAGTTGACATGAAGAGGTTTATTGAATAGTTTGAGGACGCGACTGTACAAACCATGATGTGATTCTTAGGCAAGTTTTTCCTTCACAACCAACAGTATATTTTGCTTTACTCAAAAAACCAAAACAAAAAAAAAAAACATTGCACAAACACTGCAGGATCTCAATTCCAACTTCAGTAAAACTGCACACTTCTTGTAAGAATGTAAACCCTGAGAAGTATTGGGAAGCACTGAATTTCCATGATCTGCAACTTTGGTTACTTTGCTGCTTTACCTTTTCACTCACCACGTGAAACATGTAATTCTTTCTTTTAACTCCTTAAATGTCTTCATGGACCCACTGATTTACATGTGGTTGTTTTGAGGGTGACAGTTAAGAGTTAAATAAAGTATCTAGCTACATTACAATCAAAAAATTCAACAAATCTCTGCATTAATATCAGCAAAATCAGTGTCTCAAAAACACAGAAGGTGTCATTTGCATATGTTGCTGAATCAGGAAACCCATTTTGTGATACCTTTGATGTGTCCACCGGTCATTGCCAGTTGAGAGTATTTTTATCTTTATGTTCTTAAAATGCTGTTTTTGATCCAAAAGCACTTTTTTTTTTTTTCTTAAGTCATGCTTTGCTCTAGAATTGTTATACATTTGAATAATAATTCCATACTTATTTCCTGAATCTTTTGTCTTTGGTTAATGTGAAGTTGACTGACTTTGCCATCCTCCCACTCTCCTGAAAACAATGGCCTTGCTGTGCATCCAAGACTCGCTCACTGTATCAGAGCAGCATCTCACCAGCAGCACCAGAACAGCCTGGCGAGACAGGCCGAGAAGAATCGGCCTGACTGCTGCGTGACGGCTACAGGCTCAGAGAAAGACACTGCTGACAAATGCATTAATTACTCTCTCAACTTCGTTTCCCAATTAACCTTACATGCCACCTTCCAGGTAAGCCAGTCGGAGGAAGATGAGCAGTGCCGGTGGCTCCTCATCTGCCAGCAGAAAAAAAAAAAAAAAAAACTGAGTCAGAGAAAATATGAGGTGAAGGAAAGATGACGAATCTGTGAGACAATAGGTTCCTCTTTTCTTCACAAAAGAAAAGACAAAACTGACCAGATAACATTGTCATTAACAAGTTTCCAGAAATCCCTGTTCTGATTACCAAACATAAAGTCCAAGTTAATTAGTGCACTAATGTTTCATTCACACCTTCATTTGCATTTTCAATTATTTCTTAATACTGGTGTGTCAGCTGCAGGAAGACTCTGTTTTCTCTGTTTCTTCTGCTGTTCGCTTGACCGTTGACTCCAGTGCTTCTTTCATCACCTCAGAAGAGAAAAATGCAATTAAGGCAAGTTTGGCTCTGGCAGCACTGGGTGACCTGGTGAAATTAATGCATCACTCTCATTAGTCTACATTAGGAAGCTCAACCTTAATTCCCTTTTAAATTAAAGGTAATTTCTAATCGTTTTTCAGGAGTTTGATATTGCAAAAGACAGATTGTGACAATGAATGTGTCTAAAGTAAAATACATCATATGATATAATTTGGGCCTATTTGCATATATATAAAAAAAGAACTGTAATTAACTTTAAAAAGTTCATTTTAAGCAAATGCATACTGCGCAAGTAATGACAGAGGTGGTAACAAGATGAACAAAGCAAATTTTGGCCAGAACATTTCATCCTTCATGATAAATTCAGGTGCAGGACTTGTCGGAACTCTGCAATCATGAAAAGGATAATTTTTATTTTCTTTTTTTTTATATATATTTCTGCTTTAGCCACTCCTACTTGTTATATCTGCTAATGTAACCCTTCCACTGTACTTGACAGAAATTATTCTCTTTACAAGCAGTAATCAATGCTTCTATGTACGTAGCACAACACTTTGCAGGAAAATCTTAAAAATTTATGCAATTCTCCTTTTTAGCTGAGGCAGCAGTCAGCTCATACTTGCAATGTTTGGCTCGCCACCATCCATCATTGCTGTGTCGAAATATAATATCCACAATTGCAAATTAGCGTGAAGACAAACTCTCTGACAGGTTCTGGCACCAGCATCGCTGACAGTAATCTGAGAGCGAAACAAGAGCAAAACGCAGTTCTGGATTCATTTAAACCATCAGCAGTTCATATGGAAGTGAAGTCTCATTCTGTTCACGTAGTTGGATGTTTCATTAGTCTGTTTTTCTTTTATTTAAGAGAGTCTGTCTGAACTACTGAGAAGGATGAAAGGTTAACAGGAGCATATGGATCGACTACAAACACAAACATCTGCACATGCATCCCCTCATTAAAAGTTTAAATGGAAAATCTGGGAGGGAAAGTGTTAATCAGATGTTTAACATCCCCTCTTAGAACCATGTGAATACTGCTGGAGTTTCCGCATTCCGGAGCAAGGGATGGAGGGAGGGCTCGCAGGCCTTTTCCATCACAAGCTGAAATGTTAATTATGACCCTGGCAGCAGAACTGAAACAACTCGGCTCGAAGGAGAAAAGAGGGGCAAATACAAAGCAGCTGTGGCCTGTGTTCGAGCTGATACTGGGACTGAGGCTGGAGCTGAAGGGGCCTAAAGGGCTGATAGAGGATATGACTTGGGTGAGAGTGTAAAAACAACAACAAATCTGGTGTTAAATAGTTGTGGAACATCAGAGAACCTCTGTCACATGTTTAGACAGAAGAGTATTTGAGGTTTGGAATAGGATCTACATGAACTCTTAACCAGAAGTTTACTCAGTGAGGGTCTTGGATTGGAGATAATCATGCTGAACTTGAACTGGGTGTTTACATCATGGGCTCTTTTTCTGACAAAGCCTATTGCAACGGAGGATTAGTTTTGTATGGCAAAGACTAACATTTAATGTACATCAATTGTTAAAGTAATATATTGCTGAGAGAACTAACATGCTCCTCTAGACCACAGTCACTTGAACTTTCACACTGACGCAAACAAAGTGTCAGGTTATTCACTCTGAGCTGCAGAATGAATGGAAAATGTAAAAAAAAAAAAAAAAAGAACAACACTGTCTAAAAAGTTTCTCTGAGTTTCAACTTGACAAGAAGGGAATAAAGGAATGTTTGATTTAACTCAAACAGACATTTCTAGCTCAGAATAATATATATATTTTTTTTCTGTTAGGAGGTAAATCATCTCCATGAGGCTGAATATACCTTGTGAAACAATCCAAAAATGTCAATTGATTTGGAAAATTAAAGGCTGTTCACATAAAACCTAACCAGTCTTCACATTGTAATTTGCTTACAGTTTTATTATTTTGCGAGCTACATAGAATAATAGTTGGTAACCTGAAATAGTCAGAACAAATAACAGAAATATTACTGGGATTTGGAAAACAGACAAAAAAAATTTAAAAATGTTTCCATCAATTATTTTTTGATCATTTGATCCATATATTTCAAATCTCCAAAATTATCTCAAACACGCTCCACAGCAAATGAACAAACAGTTGGTCAATGTCTACCAGGCTTCAACCAACTAAGGAAGACATGCTGTTAATTCCACCAATGGAATGAAGTGAAGATATAAGAAATTCAATTTAGTGTGGGAATACTAAATTTATATATGAAATAGCTGTATAAATCTACTTATACAAAAACTGATTTATTTTCAGTTTTCAATATAACAAACAAACCTAGTGCTGTTCTCCACATGGCCACGGTCCTTATCTACATATTTGTAGTAAAGTGCTCGGACTCGCTGTGCCCATGCAGACCATGTACCATGAGTAACAGGACTGAAAGTAATTTATTTGAATTGAGATTAAAAAGTAAGAAGTGTGTCTGTAAGACTGTTAAACTGTGTAACTGGTTAGCTTGTTATGAAAATATTCCTAATGTAACGATAGAAAATAATAGATTATTACTTGCCTCTACATCAAAGCAATACCAGTTCCAAACATTGTCATTTCTGGCACTTCTCCTGCATTGATTCAAATCAATGCACGTCTCATTTATTGCTGTAATTTGTCTTTATTTATCTGGTAGCGGTTCTCTTTCAGTGGTAGAGGACAGACCGAGTCGTTCTTCCTCGTTTCCCCTTCATAGGGACTCAGAGGTATTATTGGAACTCATTGATGCTCCAAAACAATGCATCGTCTAATTACCACTGTATTATTAGACATGGATGTCAAACTCAACGGGGAGAGCAGGAAGTTGGTCTTGGGCCAAGAGAATATTGAGCACCTTATTTGTAACACAAAACAACCCCCACGTCCCTACTTACTTTTGACATGTGAGCTCATTCCGGGAGTTATTATTCTGGTTACATTTAGGTGTGCTTCTTTAACAGCTGCTTCCCTGCGCTTCGTTCTGCAGACAGCAGGTGGAAAAACCAGCAACTTTCCATTCCTTTCTTTCTCTTTCCTTCATCCTTCCCGTCTTTTCCCCCTCTCCCACCCACTTTCCCCCCTCTCCTCTTTTTTTCTGATGTGTTTGCCTTCACGGCTTCTGAGCACTCTCTAATTCCATCTGGCCACAACAGAGAAGGAGGCGCGGTGAGAAAAAGCATTTCCATATGTGCAAATTAGGGACCCCCACACCCCCTTACCCACGCACCCCTTCTCACACACACACACGAACACCCCCACCCACACACAGTGCACCTTCTCTCCTGCATACTGACTGCCAAGGCTACTAATGGAGATCAAGGGGAAGGTTTTTGTTGGCCGCGGCTCTCAGTCTGCAAGTCGTCAGGATGTTATGTCTACATCAACAACTGTGACCTCGGGAAAACAGTCTCAATTAATAACATAATGACAAACAGAATACAGATAATAATGATTTCAAATAATATCTTCCAAATTGCATGTGATAATTGTGACAATTATGTTAGATTGAAAGCGCTCCACCTGCAGCTTTATTACCTGTGTTCTGGCTCCGTTCTGTAATTCCTTCGGTGAATTACAACTTCCCTGCTCACAGCACGCCTCTGAAAAACGAATCCTGGCGCTTCATTTGGTTTGAAGGAAAAGAAAGAGTGAGCAGAGAGTCACACAGCGACAATTAAGCCATCCATCCGGGCCTTTGGGAATCCAAACACACACAGAGTCTCACTCGGTGGCACTTTAATTTCTGGTTCTTGTATCTGAAGCATGGATTCACTTTAAAATTTATCTCTAGGATACAGAAAAGCTGAAAGTTTGTATTTGATGACTACAGAAAACTCACCTTTGTCTGTCTTCTGCTTAATAAAGATGCATGTACAGTACAGCCATATCTTAGCAGTACTTCTTGGTTCCATTTTGACTTGGGGATCATTCAATCAATGCCTGTTTGTAAGCAACTCGAAGACAGCTAAGTAGATTGTGACACATTGAGAGATTCCACCTTGCGTTCGAGCGGTCAATACCGCCATTCCTGAGCGGCCAGGCAGTTAAAGCAGAGCCTAATAGCGCTAGGTGACATTGACGTGTCATTTGGGTGTGAGGATTTTTTTCTGTGACTAAGTCAAACACCTATCAGTTCTTTGTCTGTACCCGTCCTTAACACACAAACACACAGAATAATCATCATATTTTCACCTGATAAGGTCATTTGAGACGGTCCAAATCCCATAAAACACATTCTTTATGTCTTTATCCCAGGTTTGATGGCAGAGGTTTGTGTGCTTTATGTGAAATAAAGGCAAACTGAACTGCTTTTATATAATGCTCCTCATAAAATGATGCTGTTCTATCACAAACAAACATTTTTTTAACCTTTATCTTAGATCTGAAGGTTATCTGGCACAAAAAGCTTGATGTTGGTCACCTTAGTTTTCCTCTGTAAGCATTAAAATTTTGCATCATCTTAGGATATGTTTCTACATCATTTTTTTGCTCTTCACACACAAACACATGTCTACACTGGGGAACTGAACCTTGATTGTTGCTCAGTGAGTAAAGGCATCTCCAAACCCGTGTTTAAAGAAACCAATCTTTTTACAGTTTTTCTTAATAGATGAAAACTATGACATCAAATATTGCATGGAAATGTGTGTCTATGTCTATAGACGTTTTAAATGTGCCAGATATGTAGGTCCACACACAGTTTGGACCTACAGTTTGGATGTAGGTCCAAACTGTAGGTCTGCTTCTTGAAAAGATTTGCTTTTCAAGAAGCAGATCTTGAAAAGATTTGCTTCAGATCTTGTCAAGGCTGAAGCAGAACCTGAGATCAGTTAACCACTGGGCTACAGTTGGAGGAGACGCGTCTTTTTAAGATGCATTTTCCCAAAGACAAATAAATTCGTTTTTTTTCTCTGCCAAATTGGGTTGCCAGTCTTTCTCCAAAGTATTAAACGTTTTAACCAGAATTGGATCATTTTTTCTGCATGCCATAAAAAATTAAAAACAAATGAGCAAGAATAAATAAAGGCTAAAACATCTAATTGTACAATGTTTATTATCAAAGTACTATTCAACCTTTTAAATAAAAACACACACAACTTCTGTTTCACATGAAGACCTGAAATCTGTGAGCCTGAGATCCAGCAGCTGGCATTGATGTTTGGCTGCAAACATTCACTTGACCTCATCATGTTCGAGCAGAGAGGATATCATCAGTTATCGGAAAACAAGGGATTGCTGGGACGAGTGCACCCCAAATGCTGCGACCCGGATTAGTGGGAGCAAAATGTTTGTCTTCATCAATACCATTGTGTAGATGTGTACAAGCATTGCTGCTGAAAGCAAAATCTAAAAATGCCTTGAGGGGCTAAGGGGAAATCTTGGGCCCCCCATGACCCCTCCTGGCTGGCTGGGGCCCAGCTGTGCTGTCCTGGGCATCTGCCAGCTAGAGGACAGATCTGTCCCTAGCCACAGACACACAAACACCCACACAAATGAAGCTGAAATAATGTAAAAAAGCCACTCACATCTATGCTGAGATGTGCACCCATGTGTTTGTTTCCCTCTCAGATCATTGGCGGTGATCTATGTGTTTGTTTGTTGCAGCGGGGCATATCCCTTTTGCTTGATAGAGGGCAGTTGTGGTCGGAGGAAAATCCTCTCAGTGCATTGCTCTCAAGAAGAAAAAATCAAATCAAATAAAAATCCTTTGTTTCTCTCCACAACAAACCCAGGAGCCATACTCTACAATCACTCACTCCAGTGGCTCACACAATCGCTAAAATGATAAGGTTATAGAAAAACAAAAGAAGAGAGGCAGAAAATGCATAACTCTTCCTGTAATGCAGCCCAACAGGATAGGAGCAGTAATCATTTTAACTCTATAAAAATTAAACAAGTATTTCAACTAAATCATCTAAACATAAAAAATAAAAAAAAGCTATTATGTATAGCTTTTTTTTATTTTTTTTTGCAATGATTTCGTATGTACATCTAATAGCTAATTTAATGTCAAATAATAAATGAAAAAAAATATATATATAATCTGAACACTGATTTAGTTAATGAATCAGTTTAAAATAAAAATAAAAATGTCAGGATCTGTGTTTTTCTGTTTATTTTCGAGTTTTCTGGGTTTTTCTGTGTATTTATTTCGAGTTCTGTGTTCTCAGTGTTGTCCTGTCTCCCGTTGATTGTTCCCAGGTGTGTCTCGTTCTCTGATTACCCCTCGTGTATTTAGTGTCACCTGTGTCTTGTGTTCCTTGTCGGGTCCTCGTCTGATGTTCGCCAGTTTGTCGCGTTTTTCCACTCGTTTGCCGTGCGCTACCTGCTTTAGCCCCTGTGTTCCTGCTCTGCAGTGCTGCCACGGTTGTGGACTGTCTGTATTCTTCATTTTTGCCATTAAATCATCATCACTCGCAATCTTACCTGGATCTCCAGCGTCTGCCTCACCTCCACCACACCTATTCATGACAAAAAACTGTTTGGTGCTTTACAAATGCAAGAGAATTGCTTTGTGTAAAAGTGTGACAATCCACAAGTCATTTAAGCATATTTAATAGATAAGAATTATGGAATAACATTCTCAACACTCAGTATTTTCAGTATTCAATCTCTAACATGTTTCATTCCATTGATGCTGTGTGTTCACAGCTGTTTCTATCTATGCCACAAAGTTTCATTTTCAGTGCACTGATGTTTTCTCAGTTTTTCTCCTACACACCTCTGAGGACATTACAGAACAGTAGAGATAAAATTTTCTAATTAAGTAACTTTGGATGGCAATTGGTTGGGTTAGAATTTATTTTGAGGTATCGGAGTAGAAAGGGCCCAAATACAAATGCACACCACACTTTTCAGATTTTATTCCATTAACAAAAGAAAAATTCAAATCTGTAGTTTCACTCATTTTCCTCTTCAAAATAATGCTCCATCACATATAATCCGAAAACATCTGAGTTGGTTAAGGTAATGTGATAAAAAAAATAAATATATCAATGTTGTGATGCAGGGAAATGTATCTGAATGTAATATATAACATTATAAATATGTTTTGTGAGCAATAATTACATTAAAAAATATACATCACTGTTGGTTCATCTATGAGGATTTTCAGTTGCTGCATCCAGGAAACATTTATCAGTTCTGTTGGTCTCTGGCTTTATTACAGGCTGAAAGTTATTTTGACATTAGCCTTACTGGCAGGGGAAGAGTGAACATTTTTCCTATCTTCTTTGTCTCTTTATCAGCTTAAAGGAAATCAAATGTTTTACTGTGTGTCTGAGTATGGACGGAACCATAAATTAGCTTCCAGGTGCTTTCATCCTGCAGCCGACTGGTTGATGAGATAAATGAGAAGAGCTAAAGTGGCCTTCTGTGCCTCTCAGGGTGGATGGTTGATCAGAGTATGTACATAGGCAAACGTATGATACCAGTGCTAAAAGGGTGCAATGACATGTAAACACAGAGATGCACAAACAGGAAGTTTGTGCATATCTTTCTCTCTCAGAACATATCTCCCAGTTGTCGCACAAGATGAGCGCTCCCTTGTCACCGCAGCTGAAATATTTATAATGAGAGCGATGAGGGGAGCTTCTGAATTATTTAACACGGGGAGGAACGGGGGGAGTGAGGACATTAAATAATCTTTATACACACACACTTTCCACAGCAAGTGGACAGCGCCGCAGTTGCTCTCGCTATACACAGCAGCCACAAAAATCCCAGAATTCCCCCTCTGTGTGTGTGTGGTGCAATGACACATTGATCTCCCCCACCCCCAACACACACACATTTTACATATTCATACCTCATGTGCAGTTGTCCTTGATCTAAGCACACTGAGATTTTATTCTCCAAGCTTAAGCTTTTTTTTTTTCTTTTTTTAATTTAGAAAGTCAAGTCATCAGTAGTGAAGTGAGCTCGTTTCAGTTCAATGTGTGACTAAGTGGTGATCAAATTTATTGATAATTGACTTGTTTGTGGGAGGATTGGGATATCTCTCCAATCAAGAGGATATTTTATTTTCTTTTTTTAGTTTAAGAGATGGAAAACTTGTTTGCACCCTCAGTTACTGGGACCAAAATGTCCTTCAAAAGCAACTTGGAGGAACAGCTTTGTGATGACCTATGGCTTTTCCAGCATCTAGGCAAAATTATTTTGGCAGTCATAGATGAGAATACTTAAAATTCAGATTGCGAGACCTTGGAGTCAATTCTCAATAAATACAAGAACAGGTAGAGAAACAAACAAACTAAAACCTACCAAAACTAAGAATTAATTCACCACCAGTCAGGACATGGTCCAGAAGTTGAAATATAAAATTTCAGAAAGTTAAAGAATGTAGGAAGAACGGTGCAAGTACTGCCTCTTTACTTAAAAATCTCATCTATTACCAATAAATTCTCCTAAACCTATCAAATTGCTGCTGCTTTCCCATTTCCAGACTCTTTTGTATTAGAACTGTGGATTATGTCATTGATTTGATGATGATTCTTTGATTAATCCCATCAAAGGTAATTCTGCGCCTTAATATTTAGTTAACGTAAAAAAGGTTCAGCTATTTGAGCAATTAAAAAAAATGCATGCTTTACAGTATATTAACACCTAGAATGTCCAGCCTGTTAAAATTAAAAATAAAATCTTGTTCTCTCCATCTCTAATTTTTTATTGCATATGGCCTTCAACATCATTTCCAATTTTCGTCATAGTAACAAATACATTTTTAGAAAGTCTGAAAAAGGATTGAGCAGGAATCTTCTGTTAGAAGTAAACTTGGAAAAACATCACTTAAGGCAAGCACAAGAAAGGAAGCTGAATATTTTCCTCTAAGTTGTTCTGTAAACATGCCATGTAGTATTTTTTTTTCCACTGTAAAGTAAAGAGCGATGTGCCCCCTCTATGCTCGCCCCCACACGACAACCAGCCACAGATGGACAGGGCGTCTCGCCCTCCTCACGTTTTCTCACGTTAAATTGGTCTAGCTGAAGTGTATGCTCTGAGACGATGGGCGAGAGCTCTTTGGGGGATCCTGGACCAGGCGATGAGGCCACCCGGGACCGGTCAGACCGAGCGCTGAGACAAACACGGCGAGGGAACAAGTCGGTGGGAGAGGGATTGTGTACATCAGAGTGTGTGTGCCTCCTATTATCTGCGTCTCCTCAGCATTTTTCTGAGGGAACCAGATGGGGTCTATTCACACCACTCTGAGTTCTGGAGGCTCCCTGCAGCCACTTCTTGTTATCTTTTGTCACCAATCAAGTGCCATTTTCTCCCTCCTCCTCTTCTTTTCCTCCCATCCTCCCTCACTCCCCATCATCTCCTCCTCCCTTCTATGTCTTCAGTTTGTACTGCCAGAGTGAACAGTTTTACCTCCGACCGTTGCCGTTAAGGATCCAACTTTTGGAAACTGATGTGAATAAACCGTGGCAACATATGGATATTCTGGTTGCATCTGTGACAAAGAGGAACCTGTAACATTTATGTAAATGAGTTGGTATTATTATTAAACTGATTCCTTTTGACAGTATGAGAATTTTTTTTTTCACCTATGCAGTTTTCATTTACTTAAATATAATTGGTCAGTTTCATTGCATTTTCTGACAAAATTTGATCAATACTTGGTAAGAAAGTCATAATGGGCTACAAGGAATTCTTTAAGCCAAACTCATCAAATTTGTTGTTGATATTTAGTTCTATTGTCACATGAATACAATCTATGCAACCAACCTCAGATTGATTGCACTTATAAAATATTGTTAGATGTTTTAGTTTTTTAAATAGAAAATACTGAGTTCATTGTTTTGAGGCTTTTCTACTGCATGTCAGACTCTATAAAATTAAACTAAATGAAAACTATGTTCCATCTGATCTACAACAAACAATTAATTTCAATAAACACCATTTAAAACAATATTATTTCAGAAGAAACATTCAAAACATTTCATCCTGTTGGTGATTTAGAGGTGTGAAGGTCAGATAATGAGGGCTCCCAAGTGTCAGAGTTAGAGCGTCCTCAAAATACCGGAATTGCTTGCCACCTTTTAAATGAATAACTGTCTACACATTATATTGTAACTACCCTCTTTTAATTTATTTGGGGGGTTTTGATGAATTTTTATTGTTTTGGTATTTTTCCTTCTTAGGCATCTTTCAGCAACAAGTGAAACTGGAGCCAAAACCCAGCAGACAAAGGATCAACATGACAAGCTCACAGGTGCAAAGCTGAGGAAAAAAAGCATCAGGAGACATTCCAAGCTCTAAGAAGTTAGGACACGTCATTGCAGCGAGGTTACAGTCCAAACAGACTAAAAGGCCACTTTAAAAGGTAAGAATGTTAAAAACATGAAGCGTGAGCGTTGCTGGATGTAGAGACGAGTGTGCCGGTGGTGGTTGAGAGGTTGGTGCGTCCAAGGCTGGCATCCTGTTTCTCCAGCGAGGTGTTAACCGAGTGAGAAACACGACGCCCAATGGGATGACTGGCTCTCCTCCACCTCCTCCCACCAACTCTTCCCCCGTATTCATCTGATGTGTCAAAAAAAAACAAAAAAAAAACAAGTGAGTAGCAGCAAGACGGGGTCACCAGGGAGTACCGGCAGACAGGGAGGATTTACACAGCGCCGCTGCAGAGAGCAGCTCTGCTGTGCATTTGTATGCATGTGCTCATGTAAAGACATCCTGATTTTCTGAAAAGATATTGCTCTGAATCCTCTAGAGTGTACAGGAGAGTGTTATCTTGTACTTTTGTGTAGATGAGTGAAGCCTGAACCCAGTTCTGCAATATAGAGAACTGGGTTTTAACCTGCTGAACTTTGTTTTTCATCCACAGTCTGTTCTTAAATAAGCTGGGAGAGGACTTTACTGAAGAAATATAGGGTTGTATTTAGAAAAAAATATGAACCCATGGTTTACAGCAATGATTACAGATGATATTTTGTTGAAATTAAGCACACTAAAACTTATGCTTAGTTTGCTTTGAAATAAAACTCATTTCTGTTTTACAAAAAAATGATACAGTGACTATTTTACTCAGGTTTACTATTTGTTTATGAATATTTTAACAAATTAAAATAGTCTCCTGCTGCAACCCAACTGTCACATTCAATATACATTACTCAGAGATTACCTAGAAGGTGTTGGTTTGCTGAACTGAGTTTTGATGAGTACAGCTTGTGCGCTCAAAGTATGACTATGATTTAGCATTTATTCTTCAGCGTCTACTATTCTGTGTGACGGCAAGGAAGCCCTGAGAAAACGCCTGTGAACAATGAAGACACTTCTGGATGCTTGGGGATGAAAAAAATAAAAAAGCACCTCTACACAGTTCATGACAAGAACCACAGTGAACTGAAACAGCAACATTTGATTTAAAATGTCAAATTCATAGCCTGACATTATCGAAAAACCTCCTGCATGATCAATTATTATTCAATTTAAAATGTTTTAAAAATAACATGTAGAGCCTAAACCAACTTAAAAAAAAAAAACAAGTACTCATCTTTGTGTCCATCCTTGTTTGCTCTTATTCTTGCTATCTAGAGTCAATTCGACCTCTCTGACATCTAATACTGTCGTCGTTATAAATCTTTGTTCATCTACTCTTTTAATGAACTGCTAAGTTGTTGTAAAGTTAATGCAGCTTTGGCTTTTTGCTTTAATAACATTGGCAGACAGACATGTATTTGAGGTCTTTAATTATAATTAACTACTACAGACATGACACTAACCTTTAATATAAGAATTGATTTAAAATAAACATAATTGTGTTTCTGTACTGGTCCACCAATGTATCCAGTCTGCACTGTTCTCCCATGACTGGAGCTGCTTCCACCCGTTAACTCCCTCCACTGAGCGCTTTGTCACTGGACACCGGCCTTCACCAAGGGCACTGTGGCAACGAGATCCACGGCCAGCGCCCCGGCAGCCCACGGCCCGGAGCCCAGACGAATGTTCAGGGGCAGAGCTGATCAATACGGGGAGGCTGAGATATGCCATTACAGGTGAGGCCAGCCCCTGTGCCATCCTAGCCGCTCCTCAACGTAACTCCCTGCCCATTCAGCAATATCTGCACACATCAGGGATGTGGTAAAACGAGACGGGTCATTCATTCTTTCAAGTGTTTTGGAGGCCCTCAGAGGGTTTAGTGATCGTTAGGGCATCCACCGTCGGTCTACCACACCCTACTTTGACATTGTCTGTGGCCTGGTCAAATGAAACTGCATATCAAACTCAATAATCCTTTATAGTAGCTCCACGGCTCTCCCTCTGTTAAAAAGAATCCTGTTGTGCAGTGTCAAGCTAAGGATTTAAAGTGGATAAATGAAAAATGCTCACCAGATTAAGAGTTATTAGTCTGTTCTATGTCTGCTCTGCCCACACAACCGTCTTCCTCCCCTCTCTATTACCATGCCAAGGAAAAACAGCTAAATATCCCTTCTTCTCCCCTACTCCTTCCTTTTTTCATCCAGAGAAGCAGCCATGTGGCCCTTCAGGTTTGACTCAGAAAAATAACAGTAATGATGGGTGATGTGGGAGTGGATACTTATCATGGTTAAAGCAAATAATAGCTCTTAATAGCAGTGCTAATGGGCAAAAAAATATATTCCCTTTTTATCTGCAAGAAGTCGAGCAGTTAAAAGCACTTGTTTGGAGTAAAGAGCCTCTACCACTCACAGATACCGACTAAAGCATTACTGGGACTAAGTGGCATCACATATCTGTGCGACTGTCCACTGCTTGTGGCAACCTGGGGTTACCAAGGTTCATTAAGCATATGGAGTGCAGTAACAGGGCCACAACGGGTTACTGGCAGTTTTTCTTCATGGTGTTGGTGTTTTTAAATAAAAACAGTTTGTCAGTGTGTGAAAACAGTAGCGATGGGCAACTTGCAGATAGAAATCTGAACTACTGAGTTGACAATATCAATGTTTTTTCCTTATGGAGAGAAAAAAAAAGATTCTCAAAACTTGGAAAAGATGTGTTTCTACATGTTTTGAATGCGACTTCCCATGTCAGTGGGATCTTTCATGTTTCTCCTTCATGTTCTGGCTAGTTGCATATTCCCTGCCTGCCCTTGTCCTTGGCTGGCTTCTAGCAGAGGACATGTGGCAGACCAGGTCAGCTTTCAGGGGCTAGTGGCTGGAACTTGAACTTCTAACATTCCTTAGTAGCAGGAGAGCCCCTCAGGGAGGCTCATATCAAAGGCGGGGGTCCTTTTACTCTTCCTTCATTTTCCACTAAAGGGGCGACACTGCTCTCTCCTGATGAGGGGATAAAGGAGGGGTCATCTGTGATGGTCAATGGGAGCTACAGCTCTGTAAATGATGACATATTCATAAAGAGCTGCTGCATGGCGATCAATGCTCAAGATGTGGGCCAAGGTCAGAAATGCTCTTGCATTATAGAAGGAGTGTGCATCACAAGCGAAGCTATCAATCACAATAGAGACAAACTAACAGATTTAAATGGCAAAACTCGTAGTGCCAAACTAGAAAACAAGTTTGCAAATTAAAAAAAAAAAAAAAAGTCAAAAGCAGGGGTTTCAAGTATTTGCATGTTTTGGCTATTTACGAGTTCTCCAATTTTGCCTATTGCTATTGTTATTGAGGGTCTCCTGTATTTTAGAGAAATTTATCGAAAGAAAGAAAAAAAAAAAAGATTGGTTAGGTACCAAGACTGGACTGAAACAATTCATTTTCACAGAACTGTCCTTCCTCTAAACCTCTGGTGAAGTGAAAGGTTTGCAGGTTGCACCCCAACTTTTGCCCCCTGTCGGAGATTGACACCAGCCATCCACAACCGTGCAAGGACAAAGTGGATCTTAAAAAAAAAAAATTAATAAATAGCCCGTCTTTTTCAGGACTTGCATTTGTAATTTATTTATTTATTTTTTTTAATCAGTTGTGATACCTAACATATATGTTTAGAAACTGTGTTGCAATATGTGCAGCATACCTAAAGTGTTGGTATAAATTACATACCAGCTTTTTGATCATCACAGATTCAAGACTTTAAATAGTTTTATAAAATTTAGGCTTTGTAGCTAAAATACGAGTAATGATGTGAAAATCCAGGGATAATTGAATTAATTTAGATGTCTTTGCTGACTTGTTCCTGTTCTGAGGTTTTGCCTGCTACATTCTGAGTTCTGATCATTTTTGACCTCCTTGATGTGTCTCTGTTGCTCCTAATTGTGTCCTTACTTTATTCACTGTGAAGTCGCAGATTGTCTCTCCGAGACCACAAAACAACTTTCCTTTCTTCCTCACTCTATCACCGTTCCACATCTGTTCTCATCTCCCTCGTCATCATTTACATTTTCAAATCTGCATTTTTCATATAGATCCCACCTTACTCTAATTTTAATATCACTGTTATTTCCCATGACACCTTTTGTTTTATTATACATTATGAATTTTTCCCTCTCTCGCTGCCTCTCTCTGTTTTACTCCTCCTCCCCCTCCTTTTTGCTCTCCCTCTTCTAATCCCTGTGCCCACACTGCGCTTATGAGCTGAAATATTTTATCAGGTGGAACCCTCAGTCAAACTTATCATTTTAATCTTATTTCAATAAAAAAAATAATCTCTCTTCGTGGCTGTTTGACAGCAGCTAATGGTTTTTCGTTATCGTAAAGGAAACTTTGAGGACTGAGATAGACTGCCAAAAAAATGCAAATAGCCCCTCCACCCCCAGTATATTCTTTCCTACACAATTCATGAGGCATCCAATAAGAAAGCAAGAAGATCAAACCTTGCCATGTCTGCTTTCTGATTTACACCCTGCTGCAGTATGAAGCATGAATCAGGCTATTTGTTTGTTTGTGCTGGGATCTTTGCTCTTGTTGTCCACACATAGCCACAGGTGACAGCTCAGCTACCTTTGGTTTCCCTTCTTCATCGTCTCTGGCACATCCTGAGCAATTGTGATCTGAGGGCCATATCAGGTCAACGCATTGTGATGTTTTATGTGAATACAGGCTGTGTTTCTAGTCTTAAAACCACTCAAAATGAAGTGTTCTCTACAGAATAACTTCTGTTGAGTTCATACATTGTTTTCAACTGCTGTCTACGCATTACAGTATTTTGCATACATAGGTTCTGTTCATGTGCTGGTTTACTTTTGATTTTTTTTTGCAGGGAAATTGTCCTCCGCTTCTTCTGCACACCAGCAGAAACAGAGCTGGCTTAGTATTCGTTACACCTCCTTATAAAGTTTTCACTTCTCTGACTATATAGTTCGTTTGAGCTCCTTTGCCTACTGCTGAAATTTTTTAGGTGATGCTTAGATTTTGAGTTGCTCTTCTTCCACAAATGATTTAAATAAGTGTTTGCAAAAATCGTACGTTTAAATCGATAGAGTTAACGGATGAACTTGACATGATTATCCATGCATTGGTTTCTACTCCTCTGGATTCTTGTAACGGTCATCCTACTTAGTTGGATCAGCTTTAGATATTGCTGGATGGACATACATTACTGCAGTTTTGAATTCAATGTGTTGTTTACGAGTTCATTTACTTCAAAATTTTAGCTCTATTTACAGGGATTGAATAGTAAAAATTCCTTGTGATATCTTGGCCTACTGACATCTTCTTTCTTAGCTTAATATGTAAATGTCAACCATCAAATTTCTAGATGAGTTCAAAGGTCTCGAAACAGCTGTTATAACTTCCGTTTCATTACATTTTCTTACATATAAGAAATGGCACAAACTCAAAACCCTAACAAAATTTCCTAAAAAGTCACTTTGTGTAGGGCAAAAGATGTTAGTTCAAAAAGACTTCATGATTGCAAAGCACATGTTCAATACTGATCACCTTTGTGCATGAGATTGTGGTTGCAGTAGAAAAAGTATACTCCTTGAAAAGAAAGAAAACACCAACAGAACCGCTTAACATAAGCAAACATCTTCCATGGTGACCAGGAAGTAAAGTACAGAAAGAAGACAGAAACACTGGTAAAAGGTGTACTTTTTTATAATAAGGAAACAAAGAAAACACATAATTAATGGCATTTCTGTCCTGGCTTCTTCCAGGACAAAAAGACAGCTAAACAGAAAAGCAAAAAAAAAAAAAAGTAATAACACATAGTTAACGGTAGCTGATCTTGTTCAACAAGATTAGCTTCTGTTTTTTATTTTTATTTTGATAAATGTAGAGTGAAAAATTGGTTTATGCACCTGATCCTTTTTAGATATTCTTGTATTATAAACTGTCAAGTGTAAATAAAACCATGCCATGAAGTGAGAGAGCAGTATAT
>CAEFZY010072778.1:0-29627 GCA_903066815.1 Brachyrhaphis roseni | reverse complement strand
GTGTGTTGAAGTAGAGACACATCTAAGAGTTGCAGGACACCGGCACTCGAGGACCAGGATTGCCTACCCCTGGATTATGCTATGTATCAGGTTCATAGTTATTTCTTGCTCTATCACTAACGTACTATGTTTATGGTCATTCTTTGGTGTATAACTAAAATGTGAATGTTAGAACATTTCCTTTTTTCCTTAATGGGACTGGCCCTTACCGGAGCCTGTACCACCTGCTCTGCTTTTCTGCAATCGGCCGACTCGCATCTCCTTAGTTGGAAACAAACGTAAAGTTTCCGACACAGAAACTTTATGCTCTGTTGTGACACACTCTTTCCAGATCACAATTACAAAGTTAACAGTACTTCATGTGGTATTCAGAGACCGAGATCTGACTTAATTACCCAACTCTGTTTTATAAAGTATGCAACCGCTTATACATTTACTCTGTTTTAGCCCTTTTTCCTTTTTTTTCTTTTACATCTAAATCTCATCAGATAAATGGTAATATCAAAGATAACTTCTTGCAACTAAAAAGCAATTTTCAACCAATCATTTCATGCATAAAAATCCATGTAAATCTAAATACAGCATCAAAGCTGCTAAGATGGGATGAAGACATGAGCTGGTGTACAAGTCAGAATCTATCATGGCATACCAAAAGGAGCCTGGATGATTTTCAGACCTTTTTCGAGATAGATAAGATCGGTTGTACACATAAGTATTGGCAGAATGCCAATCACCTAAAATTAATGAAATTGATTGACCCCTATCAGTGTACCCTTATTCCTGATAGTATTGACAGTATACCCTTCATATTGATGGCCAGAAATGCCTGAGAAAGAGTAGAAATAATCTAGTTGTAAAACACGAGGGAAAATACAACCTACATTTGCTCTCTTGACTATAGAAGCACATCATGGACCAAAGGGGACCTCTTTCAGCTGTGAATAATACTAAAGTGTGAATAGAAACCCACCACTACGCCCTATACAAATGGCAGGAATCTGCATGTTTATGTTGTTTGCTTAAAGATTGATAGCCCAGACGTCGGAGTTTGGCACCGCGAGCTCAGGCTAAGGAGAGCTATCCAGAGTTGTTTCTTATTTACATCAGACTCATTCATCTCCCCTCGTACTTTCAGCGGAGGCTGACATTGAAATGGCTCTGTATTAAGCAAGGAGAAAGCAGACTGGAACTTGTATCACTTTTCCACCCCTCATTCTGAAGAGCGAAGGAGACATGATGGATGGCATGGCACTTTAATGATCTTGTAGTGGAAATGCAAGTGCTGAAGCAGGCACATTACACGCTAACGGCAGAGGGATGAGGGTAGACTTTCGGCGACTGCGTAAGGCAGTCTCATAAAAATCCTGTTCCTCAATTAAAGGACTGGGCTGTCAAGTGAAAAGGACATGCAAGGGACAAGTCTAATATATGTTTTTATCATAAACATTTACAGTGGTAAGGTCCTGTGACGTCTGGGCTTTAACTGGACCATTAACACCTTGATTGTTTTCTTCTTTCTGCCATTCTGCTGCTGTGGTTGGGATCATTGTACTGTTGTTTACCCAGTTTTGGTTGACCTTTAGCTGTTGGGCATACTTGACACTAGAATACTTGGACACCAAAGTCAATTCAATGCCTTTGCTGGACCAAGCTCCTGCAAAATAATCCCAAATTATCATCAGCCCACCACCACCATATTTGACAGTCTTTGGATGGTGCTGTGCATTTTGCCTGACCAGCAATACTTTGAGCCCTATTGTCTCAATGAGAGAGGAAGACTTATAAACTCAAGTTTTGTTGCTCTAATTCTAAAGAAATTAGTTTTTTTCTTGGTAACCTTTCCAAACAGGTCTCGATGCTGTCACGAATGCTAACATTTTCCATGCTAATTGATGCCTGTAGGAAGATCAGCAACCATATTGAATGTTTGACTTTTGATTAACCTCTCATTGAGGTGAGTTATTTTCTTAAAATGACTTAAAATTGTTCAAGGAAATAGTTTGTCCTTCCCAAATTACTGAAAACCAACAACTGCTTTTCTACAATTGCTGCTTTTCTTCTTGACATTGTTTTGTCACATCTGTTTGGACGCAGCAAATATATACATTTTGTCTTATTTCTATACCAACCTTGCCTTGCTTCTTTTTAGTAAATGTTGACAATTTATGTGTGTGGATGAATGACTGTACAGATGAAGCTATGATAAAGTGATTTTTGTAATTACAAACGATATCCTGTAAGGGTGCACAATATATTTTGATTACCATGACCACAATGGTAATCGTGTTCAATATTCTTATTGGAAAGGAATGTTTGGAGAGCAATAATTGTTGTCTTAAGATATTCCAAATGTTCTGCACATGCATTTTCCATGTTAATGGAATATTTAACCAGTTGGAGTCTCATAATGGTCACAAATAATATTGGCCAAAATGCTAAAGATAACCGAGTGACGGAAGCACCGAAGGGAGAGGGAAAGAAAAAGAAAATTGGCACTTATCCCAATATTTACCAGAGTTATTGCTGTCGCAATTCCAACATTGTGGGGCCCAAATGTACTTTTATTGCCATGTCTGTCAGTGCAATACGTATTCTGGGACTCTTAAGATTTGTCACGTTTGCTTTTTGGATACACACAGGCTAGGACAGTTCAGTGTAAGGAAAACGTGTGATATGGGAATATTGCTGGTGATTTTGGTGATGACTTGAGCTGGATTAAGAAACCCTTAACCAAATGTTGTTGTCTTTCTCCTTTCAGTTCATTGCAAACCTAAACCTCAGATACGGAGTAGTCTATACAAATACTGGAGACATATTCACGATATTCTCCACGTCATGGCTTTATTAAAAAAGTTGCATCTGGCTACATTTTGGTGTTTTGGCTGGGAAATTATTTAGTTTTTGTCGCTTCTTAAAGGCTTTCTGCTTGTGTCTTGCACACAGTAGTGCATGTGGACCCATTATGAGTCCAGCAGCCTTTAAACCTAGCTGCCTTCTCTTGCCATCTGTTGTTTGCTGAATGGAAAACTAGTAAATCCAATCTGCTCGAGGTGCATGAGCTGGCAATGTGAGGCAACTTGTCATTATGAGAGGATTCAGTCTCAGAGCAGTCCTTCTGAGATCAAGCTTTCATGGTGCGTTCAAGGTCACATATTGAGACAAAATGAAGTGATTGTCTTCAGTTGCAGTAGCACTGTGTATTGATGTGTGTTTGTAGTTTCTTACTCTTTTTTGTGTGCTACTTGGAAGGTTTGGCAGCAGTCCAGATCAAGAAACCACTTTTTTCCTTCTCCCTGAACTAGGCATGTGGTTCAGTGTAGGGTGTGATAACCTTGAGCAACAAGTGAGTTGATTTCACATGATATGAAATGAAATATTTGAGTAAATATGATTCAGTCTCTTTTAAACAGAAAAATGAGAAATATACTCTCTAGCACTTAAATAACCAAGTGCCTCATGTTGTATTTCTGTTCTTAAAACATCACACATCTGCAAAGTTCAGTGTAGCTTAATGTACTGTAGACATTTTACTACATTTACACTACTAAAGTTTTGAGTGAGGTTCACTGAAATACCGAGCCTGATTTCTGCTGATACTGAAAATCAACAATTTAGTCTCTTTTCAGACAAAACATTGGCACTGAACAAAACGCACCAGCCTTTTCAAAGATCAGTGATCAGCCAGAAAACTGCAGTCTGTGCACCTGTAGATTTGAAACGGTGTTAGGACAAAGTTTGGTTGGTCTTAATTTTGTTTCTGCACCACAACTGCTCTTTTGTTCCTGAAATATTTCCGTATTGCCAAATTTTTTCTTTGTTGTAAGCAAGAAAAAAGTGGAATTGCCTTTTTTCCCCCAACCAGCTGACTAGCAGTGTGCAGCAAGAGGAAGGGAGGTACAACACTGCATTATTCTAGTCACCCCTGCCCCTCTTCCACCTTCTGCTGAGCACTGCCTGTCAGGTGGCTTAAATAACACAAATTCAGCTGTTGGGAAACGATTCTGTCCATTAAAAACTAGAACAGTTTGTGTGAAAACTAAAGGAGAGTTAACCATTACTGAAACAAACTGATTTAAAATGAATATTTGTACATGAAATAAACATTTTGTTGGATAATTATCTTAGTAACACTCTTACAACTGTAATAATGTTGTTGATTTGCATCAGTTTGACTTTTTATTTCATAGAAATGCTGCATATTGCTGAGTTGCCACTGGCTACAAGCATCTGAGCCAGACAGATTTAAATCCCTCTTCTAAAGACAACCTGTAGAGTTCACCAAGTCTGAATAAAAAAGCCCATTTCTCTCTCCTCAGAGCATGTTTCTATTTAGACAATCAGATTTTCTTTAGCTTACCTCTTTCTACATTTCTGCAAGTTGAGTTGTGTCTGTACACAAGACATCCCTTTATTTCCTGCTGTACCATTGGCTGTTACAGCAAAAGGTTAGAAAAAAACCCCTTTATGATAAAATGAATAGCTGCAAAACATTTCAGATGTTTTCTAAAGAAGCTTTTAAAATGTTTTCCTTTGGCGTTTTAACCTACCAGTATGACCCCCTGACATGCTTTGGAAACACACCTCTTGATTAATTAGCTGATGACACTTTATTTTTCTTTTTTTTCACTCCACGTTGATTAATTATAAAATAAACTGATACAGAAATGATCTTTCTCTCTCCTGTTTGTGAGCTACTCACTCATGAGTGTAAGTTGCGCTGAAATTATGCCGCAGAGCCAACAGGTAGACCTGCTTATTCCTTCTGTAATTGCCGTCAGTCATCTATAAAAGTGTTTTTGAATTTAATGCCTGGGTCACAGATTTAGATAAGTATAACCCTTCTCCTGATGAGCACTTTATTTTTTGCTCGATGTAAATGAAGGTCAGGCATGACTACGGCGACAGCATAAGGAAAAAGTATTGAAAAAAAGAATAAAGCTTAAACGTAATGAATGTAGACGGCATATAAAATTGCTTTTCAAAAACGTCACATCATTTTTTTCTCCCCCGACAGCGTTGGTAATAGAATTATTCCTGGATAGTTTTTTCAAATCCCATTCTGCCCTGGCTGTTTCCATCTCTACCAGTTACGGCATCTTGCATCTCTTTTTAGATTTTAGTGACGTTTGTTTCACAGAGAGTTATCGAGCGTTATGACCCACCAATTGAGAAATCAAGCTGCATTTTCTCAAACAATGTTAAAATACTGCAAATACAGCATGCTAACGTTGTGAGGCCCAGGCGCGGGAACTCATGCATACCCAATGAACCCTGGTTTGGGTATCATTTCCTCTCTCATTTCTCTGGCGTTCTGCTAATATCCTCTGAGCTGAAATGACACTGCAAACCCTTTTGTCACCAACCGACACACAAACACATTCATGTTTGTGGATGGCTGCTTGCTTAGATACTCGACAGCAAAGCATCTCCTCAAACTGCAGAATTTGATTTTCAAGAATCAGTAATTAGATTGCCCCCCCACCCCCAAGACATTATTATCATCATAATCATCTAAGAGTTTTTTATTCTCTTGCTTTGTTTACAATGGCTGGTCTGCAATCAGATCATTCATATTAAGTGGAGAGTGTCTGTGAACAACAGTGTTCTAGTTTTGATAAAATATATTTTCTGTTAGATTCAAGTCTGAACTTTGAATGAGCAGATGAATATGGTTTGATTTAAACCATTCAGTTGCAGTTCTGGCTGGCATGTTTAGATTTGTCACAGAGTTTAGATTTATGCCCCGAGCTGGACCTGCACAGAAATTCGGGCCGGGTCAGTCCAAAACTATTTGCTTGATGATTGGGTTGGGCTTCTGTGACGGGTTTAATAACATACATGTAGTAGAGAGAAAACCAAACAAGGATGGAGGAAATAAGGTTGTGTTAATCTACTCATTATAGTCTAAATAGAGGTTTTCATGGAGATTAGGGACTGCAAAAATCTAAAATATAACTTATTATGCATTAATACATAAGTTTTTACAGTGGAAACTGCCTTAGCTTCTGCACTGCCGCAGAAATTAATATCTATGGGCTTCCTTATCGCTCTTAAGGCCTCAGCCAATCATCACTGCTTCACAAATACCAGCCAATATAGCAGCCAAGTAGCATTGGACCTAGTTATTTCAAGTTGGTATTTGACAGGACCCAATGTTTCAAGCGTCAGGCCTGTACACTGAATTGGCTTTAATTGTCCTTAATGCCAATGCTTGACGTATGTCTTTATAGGCTGAGATGCTAAAACTCCAAAACTGCCCCCTAAGATGCCAATTAGAGACATTTGAGCAACAGGATAATGTAACTGAAAGAATCCAAGTTGGGCAAGAGACCAGTGTTGAAAGCGGTAGAAAAAGAGGCCTACATGGCAATTCCCACATTAACTGAACCACAGAGCCTGTAGCAGCAGAAGCAATGAGATGACATCAACAACTGTAAGTTTTTTCTTTTGTTTATATAGTTTTTACGCATTTTTCTATTTGCAGAGTGGGCATTACTTTCAGTTTGATACAATTCAACAGTTGCTTGGTGGTCAGTCACACTCTCCTGTTAGATGCATAAAGTGTCACAGCAAAAATGTCTAATATTAGGTTTTTGTGGCTGGGTCTAAGTAGCGCGTGTAATCGATTGATTTGTACATTCAGGAAAGTCACTCGGCTGTGGAAGTGCTCAGAACAGATTGTGACCACAGAGAACTCGAAGTAGACTTAAGGAGGATGGAAGGAGAATAGTTATGATCACATGTGGCTATCTAGTCCCTTTTAGAGAACCTCCTGCCTTGTAGGAGTGAGGGTTTACTACTGGGCCAAATGAAATGCCGATGGTGTCAACAGAAGTGCGAGAAATTGCAAGTTATCATCTTAGCCCCTGAGTTGTAGCGCCGGGGGTGGAAAGTAGGCAGTTTCCCTCAGTAGATGATGATCCTACTGAAATGAAATTTACCCCAGATGTGGGTAACAGCCCACGAAGTAATCCACTCAAGCAATTACATCAAAACAAATTAGCCCATAAATTCTGTGTATCAAAGTTTCAAAAGAGAGTGAGCTGGAGAGTGAGTATTGCTCAAACCTTCAGCAATGTAATAAATACTCAAAGTCTTTTGGTATTGAAAACTTGGGCAGAAACTGTCTTAATATTTGATGCTTTGCATTCTTCCTCTTTGCACTCTGATCTTCAGTGATTGAGCGGGCCTTTCCAGCAGCTTTATTTTCTTTCTCTAAAAGCGGTTGATTTTTTTTGTGTGGAGTAACATAATTTTTGTGTTCAAGGACAAATCAAAAACTCAAAATCAAATTCTGTAAAAGTTGTGCTAAGTGAAATCACCTTGGTCAAGAGGAACACAACACAATATGTGACATTATGTCTTGGCATTACAACATTTGATTCGTTCTTTGTCATTCCTCCTTCATCAGTTGTGCCATACTGATTGGTCCTTTGTGGTTTCATGACCCATGTCAACAGTACATGTTGGTTTCCCTAGCAACACAATACTCCCAAAGGATGACTGCACATTTACCTTTTCCCTGGCAACACTTCCTCTATGTCTGTCTGTCACTTTTACCTCAAGAAGACAGATCATTCCAGTTCTGATCAGGTTGAAGAGCCACAATGCCAAACTCATTTCAACTCCATGTTTATTTGATGCAATAATTTTATTGTTCTTTGCTGCATACTGTTACCCTTTAGTATATGGCTTCCATTATTCTTCACAACCTCTCATTTCCTCTTTAGATTTTGATCAAGAATGTCCTCATTCAATAATAATACCGGTACCAGTATAATGTGTGCAAACAAAATGTCACAGCACTTCTTAGTCAGGGTACCCTGAAAGTAAATGAGGGGTGAATAAATTCCACACTGTTTAGAATTTAATGTGTATTATTCATTCTACTTTTTATTGGTCTGTTACACATCATGTAATTAAAATACGTAAACATTTCTACTTGATGATTTGAAAAAGCAGAAGAAGAATGGAAACTTCTGCATGGCACCATCGTTGGAACAAATGTTTCTAAATATTTTTTTTATAATATTTGTAAACAGTTATAAATATGTTCATAAATGTTTATAAACATTTATAAATGTGTTGCTTGCTTCCCTCAGCTTGCATTCATAACAGCTTTGGCAGCTTTTAGTGAAGAATCGGTGCATAGCAGGAAAATATGAAAAAAAAAAAAAAAAAAAATCCGATGTCTGTTGTAAATGTTGAGATTTACAGCATGTTATAAATATTGAGACTTACAACATTTTATTTGTGATCCCTGCAGCACTTTTCCCTCTTTCATTTAGAGAGGCCTAACAATCGTGCCACAAAAACACGATTTTGAAAATAGTTTTGATTTTCCATATCAAAACTATTTTGACATTTTTTTAAGCAATGTTACCCTTGAAAATTTGTAATTGAATCACAAGAAAACCTTAAAATTTATATAGCAGCAGTAGTTAAGAAAATATCTGACATAAAGGTTTGGAGTTGTTGATCTTTTTTTTAAAGATAACAGTATTTTATTAATCAACTTGGAAATGCAGAGTAATTGCACTTTTTTAGGAAAATGCATTTTTGTATTCCACCCATTTAATTAAAAAATAGAGATAAGCTGCTTATTGTTCATGTTTGCAATAAAAAAAATACTTTGCTAATCTTGACTTTGGGCTTCTGTCTTGATGTATTCCTACTCCTATTCTGCCGTAAATATCAAGGGATGTAACATTTTGTAGGGAAACACCAGAAGCCTGAGTTCTTGTTCGATGATGGATCTTAAACCGGTGTTCTTGAACATATTGCAAAGATTTTGTTCAGTGACCCTACAGGCCTTGTCAGAAGTTGTTCCTTTAACTCCAATCGAATGCAGAGCAAAAAGCGCCACCGTACGCTCTTGACTCCTCTTTGATGCATAATGTATCAAAGTCAAAGTGGCTTGCCTTGAGCTTGTCAGAAGTCTTGTCAACCTTTCATCCTTTTTTTAAAATTTCATCATTTGTGGTGTTTTACTCTTGCTCTTATCTGAATTGTCTGTACTGACCGGGCTCTCACTTATTTATGGCAGGCATGGTTACAGGCGGCTATGGTGATCAGATTTGTGACCTTTTTGTGGAGCTTACTGGCAGATTTCCTTTTTAGTCACTTAAATGTTTCAGCAGATAACCATAGTAAATACAAAACAGCTTTGAAAGTAAGACTCCACTCATTAGGGGTAAAATAGCCATCTATACCAATCTCAGACTAATGAGTAACTGGTCTAACCCAAACAGCTTGATCCACCGTTGGCAGACACATCTGGCATCAAGTATGTAGGATAACTGGTAATGATCATTTTATCTCACTGTGGAGGAATTTTGGCCGTCCCTATATTTCTTTTTACTTTCACTTTAGCCATATAAAATGTCATGATTAGCTTCTTTAGAGTCTTGCCATGGCATCTCAAAACGATTTAACTCCAGACTTTGCCACTTAAAAACTTTCATTCGTTTGGTAATCAGGAGTGAAATTTCTTGAGATTAAGGTCACAAAGTGATAGGGTGACCATTCTCCTTCAGGATTTTCTGCCAAACACCAAAATTTATGGTTCCAAGTTGGCCATTTCTTGAAAGAGAATAGCAGCCCCTGACCAGAACTCTACCACCATTATGGTTGGGTGTTTGCAAATGTGAAACAGACGATCATTTTTGAGGAGTATTTTTATTTTAATGTCGAATCATTAGCATTAACCCTAATTGGATTAAGTGTTGATGCGCTCTGTAATTCTGGAAGTCCAGCTGAACCTGGGAAACCTCACCACTCCTCCATATTTTCTTTGTTTATGGATTATGTCTCTTGGGGTTTGCTGGACTTCCAAAGTCTTAAAAATGTTTTTGTGACAGTTTCAAGAATGACAGATCCCGATTACTTTGTTTCTCAGGTTTTCTCAAATATTTGCTGGTAATTTTTCGATTCTATAAATCGACAATAATTCTGACTTCATGCTACTAGTAAAGCTGAACTCGCATTCTAAAAAATCTTGGTTATTTGGTAAAATACCAATGGAGCAAATCCTTTTTTACACAGGGCTAGGTTGGTTTGGAAAGGTTTTTTTCCACCTTAATAAAGAAATCATTTAAAAACAACTTTTTGTATTAACTCAGGTTATCTAGGTCTGAGATTAAAATTTGTCAAATGATCTACAAGCATATTTGTTTGACTTAAAAGAGACAAATGGAAAGAAAATCTAAAAGTTGGTATCACACTGTAGATTTGTTGAAAATTTGGGTATCACAAAGCAATAGAAATAATCTGCTACTGTGTGGTTAATGATTACTTGGGAGGCTGAATACATTGTACCTGATGTTGTGTTTAATTTGTGATTTTGACATTAAATCAACAGAGGTGTGAGATTTCTCAAGCTGACTGGAGCTAATCATCAGAGCTGATGCTGAAACAAAAACCTATGTAGCTATTGGTTAATGGACAGAAAACATCATTGTACAGATTGTTTGTCTTTACTATAACAAAAAATATGCTATTGGTTCTAATAATCTGTGGTTTAGGGTGATACCATTTGAATGATTCAGCCACAAATTTATCCTTTTTTAAGATTTTAGTCCACAGTTTGATTGCTTTTCAATCTGGTAAATCTCTTTTGATAAATACACCAAAATGTTTGCACTGAAATGTCAACATAGAAGTATTAAATTTAACTGTTAACATTGAACAGAATCATTGCAGCAAATTTTTTCTTTTCTTCCCATTTTTTTCTCCCAAGAGTTTTTGCGGCGCTGGTGGCTCGTATTTTTTGCGACAGTAGGCAGACAGGAAAGAGGGCGAGGAGAAGGGGGAAGACAAAAGTCGGCAAAGGTCGTCGGGACTGGGAGTCGAACCCGCAATGTTCGTGTAGAGGACTAAGGCCTCCAAATGTGGGGCGTGCTAACCCCCTGGGCCACCACAGCACGCCCCACTGCAGCAATTTCTTAATATGACAGTTAAAAATTTCTCAAAGGTAAGTCATGAATGTTATATTTCGAAAGTAAATCTAATTCAGTAGAAGATTTGGGTACAACTTGGGTATCTTGAAGTCCTTTCACCCATCCTCTAGTCCAGGGGTGCCCAAAGTCGGTCCTCGAAGGCCGGAATTCTGCATGTTTTAGTTCTCTCTTTACTGGTAATAACAACCTTTTCAGCATGTCAATGTTCTTCTTAGACCTTCTAATGAACCATTATTTGATCCAGATGTGTTAAACCAGGGAGAGAACTAAAACATGCAGAAAGCCGGCCCTCGAGGACCGACTTTGGGCACCACTGCTCTAGTCAATCTATCCTCTCATGCATGGTCTTATGACATCCCAAGGTGCTACCAGTCCAGAAGGGATATATTGCCTATTTAGTGAGTTCTGGCCTCTAACACAGGCCAGAACTTCACATCATGAACCTGATGTGCTCAAATGTGTCCAGGTGGCATTCTGGGATGCCCAAATCTCTTTACTCACTCCTTTCAATGTGAAGGATTATTAATTTGTTAGCAAGTTGCAAAGAAGCTGTTGTTTTTTTAGCTAGTTACAAGATCCTGGCATAATTTTCACTGGATATTTGACCACTCTTTCTTTTCTGTTCATTTAAGTCTTATTATGTAAAAGTTATCTCAGGTCCCCCTTGCTTCTTTGTTAAACAGGCCTCATCTGGATGACTGAGCTCTCAGTCTTACCTGGTCTTGAAGGTAAAACCTTTGAGACACGCACAGTAAAGTCTACTCTGTGCTTTGATACCAACAATATTCAGGCTCTAGTTTTGCTTTCTGAAATTTCTGATTTTATCCACCTTTAGAAATCTTTTCTCAGATACTGTTTTTGTTTTCATTTTGTTCCTTGTCTGGCTATGACAAATGTTCAATTTGTCGTGACCTCAGGCATGCAGTCGTGTTTGCCCAGCCACAGTGTGTGTTGGCATGTTTAGACGGGTGCCATATGTGACAGGAAATGCGGTTGAACTCGTGAATCCAGAGCCTTCTTTGAACACTGAAAATTGGAATTTGTATCATTTGGACTCCTGCAGGGGATCATTGGCATTGAAGGTTGGAGCCATGAATACCTCCCATTGTCTGCAATGACATCGGACATAAAAACTGCAATCGGTGCACCTCTACTCTTAACACACTATACACGGCAGGAAGATCTTTTGAGATTATTTTAACCCTCTCAGGCTCAAATTAAGTTGTAGTTGCAGGAAAAATCTGATATTTGGAGAAAATGATCATATGGGGTAGTAATATACAATTCAGACTTTTTTTTCTTTCACATGCAATTAATTCTGGGAAGCTGTTGCAAATCTGCAACATCTGCCTGGAGAGGGTTAAGAGTTGTCCCGATAATCGGGACGTCCTTAAGATTATCGTCAGGGAGAAATCGTGACAAAATCATCATAAAATATTGTCATGTGAACTAGCTATTTTAAGACTTAAAGGATCTACTGCTAAGGACTTTTTTCCATATACCACACCACAGCTACAGCGGTCCAGCAGAGTCCGTGCTTCAATAGAGCAGGGCTTTTTTTGGCAGCAGAATGGGTAGAAACACAGTATTATTGTGGGTTTAATGGAATTATGCCTGCCTTATTTCACACATTCATTCATTTCTGTTCTAAAAAGGTAGAGAGCAGGTCTCCCATGGTAAAACTCTGGTTGTGTCTTATATCCAACACTTGCTAAGTGTAACCTGTCTACCCAGGTGGTTTGCTGGAGGTTATGCAGTCAGGTAGTGCTTTATTTTTAAATTGGCAGCTGAGAAGGTGAGCAGTGATTTAATCTGTCATGAGATGCTAATGAGGAGAGGAAAAACTGCTTATGTGTGCTATGATTGAGAGATTTAGGATTTCTTTGGAACTCAAATTGTTGCTTCGAGACACATCCATGTTATCACAACTTAGTTATTTGCAACAATTTCTTTGTAAGATTATGAAGGATCTCTGATGTCAACAGAATTAAAGTGAATTATTCTGTGAGAAAGCAGGATGGCCTGTAGCTTTTTTACTACCACTCAAACTTTGTTGTGACTAAAGTAGTGCAGAGTCTTTTCGGTTGCGTCAACCTGAAGCAAACAGATGTTCTCTGTTTTAATAGGGCTGACTGCATGTTTTTGGTTTGAGTTTTATTTCCAGAGAAGCACATGGTCATGTTACAACCCCTCCCCAAGACCACTAAGGGTAAATTCTGGCACTGGGTGTAACACAAAAATCAGTAATATAAACAGTTGATGACAGTAGCAAAAGACAGTTTATTTTACAGTTCAGGTAAAACTCTTTTAGAGAATCCCTGAGGAGAGCAAACCTTGAAGTAGAACTCAGCATTTCATTTGGAAGTTTCCTTTTTATATTCTTGCTGAAAATTTGAAATCAAACCCATAATTTCTGATAACCTTGAATTTTTTTAGATAGCTGTTACCCTAGAAAACAGAATCCCAACAGAGACAAAACTAGACTGCATTTGAAACTTCAAAACCTGTAAGAATCCTACTACCAAAGATAAAGATGGTACACAGCTTTTTAATAGATTTAGTCTTGAATCGCTATACTTTTTAGTTGTATTGAATAAAAGCAAAAGAATGTCTGTTATCTCGCCAGCAAAATCACAATTTAGCTTTCTTATAATTGTAAATAAACTTAGGCAATAAGGAGTGTCATTTTTGTCAGACCCATGTGGACAGGACTCTCGCGTGACCCTCAACAAGTCTGGATATGAAACTGTGAGCCATGGGTCTCATTTACAAAGGACTGTCTAGGACACAAACTTAAAATGGCATACACCAAATATAGATGATTTACAAAACCACATGCACACACACCAACAAGCTATTTTAATAAATCAAAGCTATGCCTAAAAGTTTGCGCACAAGGTCAAAAGTCAGAACCTTTTTGTGGAAAGTGACATACGAAAGTTTGAGACCCTATTTTGAGTGTATGCAAATTTGAAAGTGAGATCCCAAACCTTAATCCTCACAGACTGCTCCTGAGTTCTCCGTTTGATAGCCAGGAGTTCTCAAATTAGTTCACAACGGAGCTGCTAAATCAAAACACCCCAGTCTTATTCTTTGGAATACAATTAATTTAGAAGTAAAATTCAAGAAAGTACCCATGTGCAGTAAGTGTAATCTTGTGTAGCACTCCTCAGGTAACAGAACCAGGTTGCTGTGAAAAGCTTGACCATTGCTCAAAGGTTTATTGAGACAGGCTTTGCAAAGCAGGCAAAAACATGTTGTCACTATGAAGTCACGCCATCATAAAGGAAAACAACTTTCTTTGTTTACCGGTGGAGTTTGCTTTGAAGCATATTAAAACCAGCAGCCCTACTTTTTGATCTCAATGTAACTCGAGGAAATTCATCCCAAATCTCAGCTGATCTAAGGTACCAGTTTCATAATGGAACAATCAAAAATTACGTATTGCAATCGTTTTTTATCACTTAATGGCATGTTGTCATAAATGAGCAATTTTAAACTTTTGGAAATAAATTAGATGAAGATTAAAAGCTATTAAATTTAACTTTTTTTTTGTTCATGACAGGACTGAAGAGGACGATCTGTCTTGGACTGATAGTACTTTCTCTTGATGGAAAGAAAACAAACACTTGAGCACACTTTTGAGCCTCATGACATCACAGAGCCTGGTACACTGTCATGCTCCAGACATTTCATGCGATTATAAAGGATGTGAATCGCTTAGCAATATAATTCTGCGCCAGGGCTCAAGTAGCAAGCATTAAGAGGGCGTAATTGCATCAAATCTGTTTTGCATCACAGAAGGATTGGATTCATTTCGAAACAACACTTGCATTCAATCTCTGTAGAAAGTCTAGTTCCTTTTTGAATTTTCAGACTTCATGCCATTTTATACTCACAGCAGCAGTTACCCGGTTTCCTCCTGTGGGGGCCCGTGGGAAATCTACCTAAACCACTGATGGGATTATATCATTATGAAAAACGGAACTTGTATTTCACAGTGTTGCACACACATTAAGAACAACATCTTTGTTGGTATGAGAGAAAAAGAAGCAATTTGTGTCAAGTGTTTGGGGACTTATTTGGGGCATTGCAATTAGTTTAGTTTGTCTTTTAATCTGACAAACTGACAGACTTGTCGTCTTTTCCTATGGGGGATTTTTTTTTCAGTCGAGGCTACCTAATTACCAAAGTCTCACTTCCTCTGACTATAGAAAACTCCAACTCGAATCTTTTTTTTTTATGTCAGTCTGACTTGCGTCATCACTACCAGTTTAGTAAGTTTACTATGTCCAAGACTGAATAAACATTCCCAATGATTAGCACATTTTGCCCTACTGTGGCAAAGATTCACAATGGTATATGACAAGCTATCTTTAAAAGTTATCTTCTACAACTTATTAACCTCTGTTTTACATCAAGGCATTTGCAGTTGATGGTGGGCTTTACAGTAAACACATTGCTGTTTTAACCACAGACAGGCTTTTAATGGATGTCTCTGAGATTTGAGACTTGTGGGTTATTGGTAATGCTTGAGAGCCTTTACTCTGAAATCTTATATAATGATTAAAGACTTCCCTTTACTGAGATAAATTTTTAACTGAGACCTACAGTATTTATGTGTTTCATCCTTTCTTTCCATTCAGTGATTTCCAGTCAAGTTACATATTTCAGGTTGTCATTTCTTTTTATGGGGTTTGTTAACTACTGTGCTGTGTAGAAGTGGGGGAAGTGTTTGATGCTATGCAGAAGTAAGGCCCTGGGCTTTACACTATCGTACATTTGTAGAACATAGCTTGGATCAAAAGTAAATCTTTCTAGCATCTTGTCGCGCTAAACACTTAGTTTTCCACTAAGTGATCTTATCTCTTCTGTGTGGAATGAAAGGCATGCAGTTCATCCTTTGCTACAGCTTAGTGACTGATTAGGTTGTTTTAAAGGTCTGATTTTATACTTGGAAATATAAGTTTCAAATCACATGACAGGTCAATGTTCTATGCACTGTATCAGTGCCCCCTATTGATTAGATAACTTTTTGCTGAATTATTTACAAGATTGGGCCACTCCAAGTACTTGGCATGCAGAGTTCAGTGAATTTTTACCAGTGCACACAGTCGGATTCGTGGCATTAGAATTGGTCATTGGTCACGAGGAGGAGCTGATGGTGCTATGAACGGATTTCCTGTTGGGTAAATGTCATACAAGCAAAGAAATCATGTGTAACGTTGGTTTTGTTAAGCTGTTTTCCATGTTAGCACAATTTAGTTGCCTATTCCAAGAGAGACTCCATCTTTTATGTTGGTGGATTTCTTGACTTCTGCCTCGAAAGCCAGTCATTGCCTGTGGTTGATGCCAGTGTACTGTGTGTTTGTGTGTATAGATGTAAATATCTTGATAAGGATAGCTTGGTAGATCTAAGCCTACTCATGTAAGGGTATATGAGAATGCATGAACAGGTTTGCCCTGTCCTGCTTCAGGAAGCATAGGGCAGCTCCCCAAAGTACGATAACTCGCTCAGGGCTGTGACTTTGAGCAAGGGCGCTTTCCTGTCAACTGAGCAAGCTCATTCATCATAACCCATGCTCTACTAGAGTGGACCGACAGGCAGACGTGCCCGCAGTGAGCTGATATGCTTATTTGTAGTGTCGACACATACACATAGTAACTGGGCCCACTGGAGAACCACCATTAAAATGACACACATTTATCCACTCAACTTGCGGGCCAATGTGGAAGAAATTAGGGCAGACATTGCCTCAGACACACGGTTAGGCACTGCTATGTTTAGCAAAACAAAATAATTGTTCTCATGCTTGTTTTTGAGCATTTTTTTCCTTCTGCTTTGGGATGTAATCCATGTGAGCCTCTCTTTTCTTTAGCCACTTTATTCTTTCTTTAAGTAAATCCTATAAAAGACCTCTTTGCAGAAAGGGAGCCCTCTCTTTATAATGACCTATTAAAACAAACCAACCAGGCATGGACAGTGAATAGAGTGTGGAGCTGCTGAATCTGACAGAGTAATTCCTGCATCAAAATGATTTCCTTTTGAAAGCAAGTAATTATTTTGTTGGTAAGACGATTTAATAAAGCAGTTTACTTTGAGAGATCAGTGCACATACACTAATAGTTTCCTTAACTTGCATTCAACGTTCAGTGGATTTTTTTTTGGGCAGCAGAAAGCCATAAGCATGGTTTTGTCCTTTATTATCCGCTCTGCTGAGCATATCTACAAATCAGTAGGTTCCTTTATTAAATGCCAGAGTTGAAATGAACTTTTTGGAGAAATCTCTCCCCATGATAAGACTCCTGAAAAAAGTTATTTCTATAATGTCAAGTACAAGCAATGAGATCAAAACCTCTACTGAGTAACAGTGAAATTTTGATGATATTTCTTCACTTTGAAGTTAGAAGTAAAGCTATAGATATGCTTATAGCTCATGAGGTAAGAGAAAATATATTGGATTAACAAGAATTAGTTGAGTTTCATCCATTAACTTAAACAAACCCAATAACGAAGTTTTTTTTCTTTTGCTGAGAGTAATTGGGTTTTCATCAAAGTATTTTGTAATGCCCATTTTGAAGTATTGCATGATATATAGCATAATTTGAACAAACTTCCTCAATTTCACAAACTTTCTATACTTGCTTGGGATGGTTTTGGTTTTGTTTTTTCCCACAAACTAGTTAATGCAATAATGTGGAGATTAAAACCTATTTCCTGAATAAATTCTAATGTAGTGAACATTTACTTTGCATGACTGAGGATCATTAGCATTGCATTTCGTTCTGATTGATTTGCTTCAAACCAATTGATTGAAAAATGCTAAATTCATATTTTTTTGTGACATTTTAAAAGCTTGCCTAAAATTCCCACGAAAATTACATGAAAATATAACTAATAACTAACTAACTATATGGTATTTATAAAGAGCGTCCTCATTTTGACAAGAAATATCATGGCAGTGATGCAAAATACTATACTTTCTTCCCTTGTTGGAAATGTTCCTTATGTAATTCATTTTAATTAATTTCATTGTACATGTATGAGGTTAAATCATATTATTTCATATATTTTAGTTCATTTCTGTTTCAGCTGAAATTTGGTCTCCTGGCAGTTTGTTTTGTGGGTGCAGCATTTTTCATCTCAACGCAAGTCTAAAACCTGATGCTGAAATGTGACCCAGTACTTCACCTAAGAAAATAAATCAATGGAGGGAGTTTGTTAGAAATATTAAGTAGATAAGTGATTTTCTTTTCTTTCCATCCACTCTCTCCTTCTCTCCCCCAGATGTCTGGGGCTCATCGAGCGACGCGAATGATTTACGCCGAGGCATACTGCTGCTGACGGATAGCCGCATTACTGCCAAACGTGTCACGCAAGACGAACGGTAGAGGTGGCTGTTAACGGATCGGCGCTGGGTGTGGGGAGGCGGAGGAATTGTCTTTCAGAGCCCATGACTGTGATTTCGATCACGAGTTGGGGGTCGTATGTGCAGATTGGCTTTTGCAGCTGAAGCAAGGAAAAGGCTGGACTTTGAAGGAGACCTGTCATTTCAGCGGTTTCCTCCAGCTCAGCACTGGTTAGGCTTTTTGCAATATCTGTGATTAGATTCGAAAACAGCAGGGGAGATGTTGAGCCGTGGGCGAGGTGGAGGAATTGGTGATGATGCAGTTGTTGGAGCGTGTTGAAATAACCTGTTTAGGTGGACCTCCACTTGTCACATGCAATTTGCATCACTACAAATACCCTAAAGAACAGCAGAAGCTGAAAATTACCAATATATTCACACAGAATACTTTATCTTCTAAAAACTAGGTTACAGATATGGATATGAAAATGGGACATTAAATATTTTATTTGATCCTATGTGGTACTGGATCAAATAGTCAAAGCCAATGAAATTTCTTTTGAATTTGGGAAATTATATGACAGCATAATTTTCTTAAGTTTAATTAGACAGTATTTTTCTCTGCGATCAGACATCAGGCCATGTGGAAATTTCCTTTGGTGTCAACTCGTTGAAGAGTCTAAGAGAGAATCTGGGTTCAAAAGTCTTCATACCTGTTGACCCTCATATTTATTGAGATATTTTAGGTTTCATGTAATTGATGAAGACAAATTTTTAGTAAAAAAACCCCCCATAAAATTACTTTATATTGTTTTACAAAAAAATCTGAGAAGTGTGGCTTGCCCTCCTGAGTCAACACGTAGTACCTCTACCATTGGCAGCATGTAGAGGTCAAGCCCTACCGACACAGCTGGTAGATGTGTTGACCAGCTCTGCACTTCTAGAGCCACAGTTTGTTGTGTTCTATCACTTACAATCCTAATGATATTTGTTAAAGTTTAGGAAGGGCGAATGCTTTTTCAAGGTTCGGTAGCTACAAAACAATAAAGTCCAAAAACTAAACTGCCATGTTGCTTCAACCTGCACTTCTACTCAACGGACATAAACAGTAATGACCAAGACGCCCTTCTACCCTTATTTTCACAATTTTCACAAGGTACTTTCTGTCTTCACACTGAAGCCTGCCCTGACCTCCGACCACTAAACATACGCTCAGTTGGATGCTCATCTCTGTTCCGTCAATCAGGTCACCACTTGCAAGGTCAGAGGTCATCAATCTCGTGTGTGAAGTGGCAGGGTGACTGCGTCATCCTCCCCCCACCATCAGTGTAGGAGCATCAGATGGATTCATGCTGAGAGTGCAGCTGGAATAAGCATTGATCTGACTCGCTCGTGTGCATGCATGCATTTATGGACTAGTGGGATAGTTTCAAAGAATGCAGAGTTACTTTTAGTTTCTTCATGCTCAAAGAAGTGATTATTTATATTATGTTTCTGTATCCATCAGAAACATAATATAACATACTTTGTATGTATTACAAAGGGATTTCTGGCTTTTAACACCCCAACAAACTTCCTTTATGAACTAACAAAGTATTTTTCATAATGCTTTGCTTATGAGACAAACTGTTAAAGACCGTTTAACAGTTTTTATTTTTTTTGTTATTGGAGGCAGTCAAAGCAGGTTTTTTTTGTTAGACAATTCCTCCTTGCCTTCACAAACCCCACATGTGCTGTTGTCTTGGCTCCTACCTACAAGATATTTGAGAATAAGTCTCTTTCCAGTCGCTCACAATGACATTGGAGCCATTTCAAGAAAAAACTACACATGAGCCCTCCTTGATTGGGCTTGTTACTCTAAAACTCTTCAGAACAAAAATTATATAGTAGCTTGGTACTCATCACACTCCTACATTTTTGCACAATGGTTGTCCAAAAGGAAAATAAAGCTGTTCAATAGGAGCCAGAGTAACAAGGTAAATTGATTGTGAGTCAGGAAAGTAATTTTTTGGGATTTGGCCAAGTCACCAGGATTGATTATCTCCCCAGGAAAGCTGGTTTCTGGGGAGAAATCACTGGCAGTTTTACTTACTGAAATATATATATATTTTTTCCTTATTTGCAGATGTTGAATGCAGTCTTTTGCAAGTGAACGTTTTGGCCTTGAAGTTGCCGTGCTGGAAGCAGGAAAAAGGAGCAAGCAAAAAGTTTTGAGTTTGAGAAAGGAACATTTCTGACAATTTGCTCTGAACATCTCCATAAACTGCAGCTCTTAAGAGGTGTTCATGGTCTGTAGGAAACCTGGAAACCATGGGCTCACAAGCCATTTAGTGAGCCCGTTCCCAATTACTTACCTGTGGAACACAATGTATCATTGTGATGGTTTGGGCAACACTCTGCTGGGAACCCTTAGGCCCTTTCATAGGTGTTACTTTGGCATTTACCACCTTACTAAACCTTGTTGCAGACCACCAACACCCTTTTAATTCAAACTGTGTTCACTAACTGCAATTACGAAAACCATTGACAATTATCTTTGACCTTGTCCTTTATGACTACATAGTACCCACATCTTCTGATGGCTATGTCCAGCAGTGTAACGGACCATGTCACAAAGATCATCTCTAGCTGGCTCACAGAACATGGCAATGAGTTAACTGTACTGTTTTTGCCTCCACAATCACTAGATCCCAATCCAACAGAAACCATTTGGAAAGTTGTGGAAAAGATTTGCATCATGGATACACAGTCAAAAAATCTGCAGCAACCAGCTCTCATGTCACAACTAAAATCCCCGAAGAATGTTTCTGACACATTGTTGAATATACACTTTGACAAAAAGGAAAAAAAAAAGAAAAAAAAAAAGGAGGCAGTTTTGAAGGCAAAAGAGAGTCCAAGAATATAATTCCAAAAATTATATATTGAAAGATATATATATCTTTTAATTGATGCCTAGCATAAGTGCCTTCACCTGAAATGTCAAGGCTCTATTTCAGCCGCTGTCCTATCTTCCTTCATGTTTGACACTGAGCTGTGGATTGGTCTAAAACTAAATACTAATTGGATTGTCATATTTTCACACATGGGAATCCAAGAGAGCAAGAAAAAAAAAAAGACTTCATGCAGCGGCCTTGTTTGACTCTCTTTTCTTTCCCCTCCTCAATCCCCTCCTTTGCCCAGTGAGATTTTTTTTTTTTTTTTACATGCGACTTGTCTGAGCTAAACCTTTAATCTCCTCTGCAGAACATGAAAAGAAATCTGCTATGCCTCCTATGGTTGATTTCTCCCTCTCCAGTCTCTAACGGATCAATCCCCTCACACCGACGGAACGTTCTGCTTTACAGTATCTGAGGAAACTACTGTTGCGTCCTGAACGGCGCAGAGCCATAAGTCATCTTTTACAGCTGCTTGGAGGGCCGTATAATCCCCGCCACTGCCCTTCTGCCTCAGAGGGGAAGGTCAGCAATGAAAGGAAAGGCAATGGGAGGAGATTGTTGCCATTAGATGTGTCCACAGGGGACAAAGATTGTACTCAAGTAAACTCTCCATTAAAGAGACAGGAAGTAAAAAGGTTCCACCTTTGTAAATGACTAGTTGGAGGATGATAACCAAGATATATGGAATAAGATTATGTTTCTACTCTCTGATACAGTTCCC
The DNA here is from genome assembly GCA_903066815.1 of Brachyrhaphis roseni. Taxonomy (NCBI): domain Eukaryota; kingdom Metazoa; phylum Chordata; class Actinopteri; order Cyprinodontiformes; family Poeciliidae; genus Brachyrhaphis; species Brachyrhaphis roseni. Next base: position 7,663 of record CAEFZY010072778.1, on the reverse strand, counting down.
ATCTCATACGTTGATCTTACCTTTAGAGTATTATCGAGTTCCCTCCTGAGCTTCAGCAGCCCTGTAGGTGGAAGGACAAAGCGTTACAGTGAAGATAACCGGATCGAATCTCATCCTGTGTCACTGAAGGGAGTCATGGCAAGCCAGACCTGACAGCGATTGCCAGGGGAGCTTCACGGTGTGTCGGTACCATGAGAATGGAATGATTTTGAAGTTTAGAGTACCATTGGGGATGGGGGGTATTCTGTTTACCTCTCTGCAGGAGCTGCTATCTAAGAGGGGAATGTCTGCTTTGAGTGCAAGAAGATTAGGCCACATTAGGGAGGAGGAACCTGGCTTGGAGTTGCATGGTTCTAAAGCTGAACAACACTGTGAAAAATGCCAGAAAAAGCTTTTTTGTTCCCTGATTTATGGTTGACAGAGAACACAGCATACAGAACGCCAAAAAGATCTAACGTCTCAATTTAGTTAGACTTACTATTTTGGACTCTCTTAAATTGTTTGTTGTTTGGACTGAGTCATAAAACAAGTTTAAAGTATGGATGCAAAGTTGCTTTCATTATTTCAATCCACAGTGTTTTAGCTACTCTATAGAAAGCTTGCCAAGGCCATAATGGAAGACTGTTTGAAATGTTTCAGTTTAAGTTTGTAACTATAAAACTATAATTTCTTTTGCAAGCAATTTGCATTATGTGTTCAGGACTCTGAGGACCAACAAGTTAGGTTAGCCTGCAGACAGAATGCTGTTCAGTAATTTACATTTTGAAAAATCAAATAAGCTTGGGGGAATTGACACAATGCCGATGTGGATGACACAATTAGGACGTCTTCCAAAACCCATTCAGTTGAAACTCTGGTTTTATGTTTAGGGTTGTTGTCCTGATGGAAGGTAGATCTTTGCCAAAGTCTCCAAAATTTTATTGTCCAATTCTGATCAAATATGCCAGAGTTTGGCGTTCAAAGGCTTTTGCAAGACACTGGTAGGTGGAAGTGTGTCGTTTTAGACAGAGACGGTCAAATTGTGACAGGGAGGCATTAATGCGTTATACACATCTGAGCAGTCTGTGCCTCTTAAGAAATAAATCAGGTGAGCATACTGTATTGGCAGTTTGTTGTAGGCAAGACGGCGGTTCTCTCCCGACCACAGGCCATAGACGCCGGCCGTGGCGCTGCACGCAGACCTAATCAATGTGCTCGTGGCTTCCTGCCTGCCTGCTAATGAACAGCTAATGCTGTCCTCGCCTGCTGTTCTGAAAAGCCTCCACTTTGAAATTGCCTCTGTCATGATTACCTCGTTCATAATGCATGAGTTTGGGATGTAAACGGTTTTGCTCCACCCTCCGCACTATTGCGCCTCCCCTCTGTGAGGAAGCCTAATTTTGCTTATACATTTATGATATTTTGACTCTGCTTAAATGGAAACTGCCATGCTGTGCACTGCGCTGCAGGAGTCTGTGGAAGCGACTCGATTTTTTTTTTCTCCCCCCAAGCACCAGGGCTGTCCTTGGATGACATGATCCCAGAGCACAGGGCTTTTTGTTCAGTTTCTTGAAACATGCTCCCTTTCTTTTCTTTGAGTCTGTTGCACTTGTTTTAGCTTTTAGCCTCAGCCAACTGTTAAAGGGAAAGTATTCCAGCCATTGTATAACATAATCAAGTAACTGTTACCTTCAGCTGTTATAAAAATGCTGCATATATCAAATATAACTTAAAAAAAATTTGACTTTCTAATTTATAGCCTTGAATTTGAGCCTCTGCCTTATATTAAACTTCTGAACCTTCAGGAAGTCATCACATCGCTCCTCTATTAACCCTTCAACAATGTTTTCACCAACATTGCACTGAGAAATTGCTTGTATAATGAGCTCAGCAAATGCAAAGCTCCACCAGGTGTTTGCTAATTGCTGCTGGCTAGTCTGAAGGAGCTGAGTGGGGGAGTTGTAGGGGAAGAGTGCTCTGTAATTCAGAAGATTGGAAACTGCACGTCAGAGGAAGAGCTGTCTAAAAGGCGGGGTTAAGTCCACTCAAGTGTTTTGCCCTGCTGAATGGTTGCCATGAGAGATTAAAGGATTTCTCAAACATGCATGAAATAACCAAACAACACTCCAGGTACATTGTTGATGAAGGAATAACATAATAACATTATGTGAAGGTCAAAAAAGTTGACTTTACATAATACTATGCAATCCAACACTGGAATATGCCACTATATTGTTTATCCAGGAGGCTAATAAGCTAAATGTTTAACCCCATGCAACACAAACCAGTTTTCTCAGCAATTAGCTTAGCCTTTGTGTTCTCTTCCTCTCTCTAATCTGCATTTGCATGTTGCTGCCAGCGCTGCAGCAATCATAGGGAAAGATAATTGTTTACAGACTGCAGGACACAATAGCTATCTATAGAGCAAAGCTGGGGCTCATCCAGAGAGGGGGGCTGGATAAAAAGTCATTCTGGATTGTAAACCGTGTCCTCAGGCGACCTTAAAGGAAGGCAGAGAGTTCACTGGCTTACATAGCTATTGGATTGATGATACATTAACGTGTCCAGCATGTGATCTCTCTCTACACGCAGACGGGGTTTATGTAACAGTAGCAGAAAACAAAGGCACGATTACGAGGAAATATCCGATTGCAGGAACTGTTGGGATTCATTGAGAGCAGGTCCCATTAAATGGCACAGAAGCAAACATTTTGGCCCCTGGTGCTTTCTCTGCAGACCTGATGAGAGGCTGTGTGCACTAAATTGTATTTACCTCCCTCTTATCTGTTTTCCATCCCTGCTTTGTCCTGCTCAGGGTTGTGGTCGGCTGAAACTGATCACAGCTATGACTGTGAGAGAGAGTCATTCAATAAAATATTAGGATTCTTTATCTGAAGCTTCACACGAACTACATTTTAAAGTTTTATATTCTATTGGTGTCAGTCAGTGCTGTCAGAAGCATTAGTGCTGCACATGGAAAGTCCCGATAGGTCCTGGTTTGTAGAACTGTACATGACAAAATTTGACCAATCTTCTTGGCCAAATTGTTAGAGATTATTTTTAATTGGTTTGCTTTGAATTATTGCCCAGCCGGAACACCTAACTGTGTCAAATCCTATCTTCCGGTTATGTTGGAAGTCAGAACAGGGTGTAACATCAGACTCAAGATAATAGTGTTCCAGTTAAGAAGTCAGGGTTTCAACATGTTGGCACCCAAAATCATTGTTTCTAGTATCTCTTACCATCATTGAAGTTTTCCTTACCATACGCAACCGCCACTTTTCAGTTTATTCAGTTCACAGGCACTGCATATAACATTGATTTTAGACGTAGGTTTACATGCGGTTCTACCACATTTTACTACTTTTGATATGAGGAGCGGGGACATTAAAACACAAAGTCGGTCTTACAAGTCTTAACGGGGTTGTCAAAATTGCTCACAGTTTCCCTGTGGGAAATTCGGAGGGCATTCTGGTTGATTTGTTTCCATCTGGGAAGTCAGAATTTCCCAGATCCAAGTGCAACTGGAACTCATAACAGTTTTAACCATTTGCTAAAAATCGGTTTCCCTCAAATAAAACCCATGAACCATCATGACTGAAGCTCATCCTAAACTGCAAAAAGTTGGTAGACAAGTGTAATGTTTTTACGCAAAATAAGTTTAACATGAATTAAAATATTAAAAATTAAACAAGCGCCTGCTCCGAAGTCAAAGATTTTGAGCTACACTAAAAATTTTAACTCCCATTGTGGAAAATACCCTCTGGAGAAATGTTTCATAGTCAAACAAGAGACTAACCACTTGGCAAACCACTGTTTTATCCCCAGTATTTTTCTTATTGTTGCATCATGAAGAGTTACTGTTAACTGAGGCCAGACCTGCTATGCAGTCATTCTGGATGAGTTGTTAATGTGCTCTTAGAGTAATTTTGGGAGGCTATTTTTTTAAAAAACATTTTTATAAAAACAGGACATTAAAATCACTCTCAGACATTTTATCTTCATATGAATGTTGCAATTTTAAGAAAAAACAAAGTATTACCAAAATTGGAACATTTACAAACAAACTGCATGCTCCATTGAGTGTCTGTCTTGATATTTTTTTTACTACTACAGCATGATGGACCCGTCTTATGAATGAGTTTTGGCAAATTAGCCAGAATGCAAGATGTGCACTTTGGATCATGGTATTCCTAAATGATGTTTCCATAGCAACAGAGATTTCCACTCGGCATAGGTGATTACTCAGTGGTGGTCCACCGGGCTGTGGCCTACCTGTAGTGGGGGGTTGATGAGGGTTTGATGAGTGAGCTGAGGTTGTCTGCATTCATTCGATTCCTCTATTAGCTCTTGTTTATGCAGGACGGTCCAGTGGGAATTAGTAACTCTCATTTACACATTGTAATAAAAGCAACATTAGCTCTCAGAGTAAATAAAAGCACAGCAATAAGACGGCAATATAGAGCAATGAAAATTTTTAATAATGAAAGCCAGATGTCAGAGAGGTCTTTTATTGTATTGGTGCGTATTTGGGGCAGCAACACTAGACATTGTGGTTGTTACGGTGTAGCAAGCCTATTGGGAGGGAGTCGTTGTTGTAAGAAGGCATTAAAAAAACCAACTTGTTTAAGTGTTTACTTTTGGAGATCTGTGTACGTTTTTTACGTCTTCTTATGTTGCAACTGCCAACTCCAATGCCTTTCTGGGGATTTCTGTGACAGACCAACACAAAGTTCATAATTGTGAAGCGGAAGTGAAATAAAACATTTTTTATATAAAAGAAAAAAAAAATTCAGTCTCCCTGAGTCAATTCTTTGCAGAGCCAGTTTTTAGCATTTCTCAGTAGATGACAGAAATGGTCCTTTTGTTGTTGATTGTTTCAAGTTTTTTTTTTTTTTTAAATTAAACTTTGCATATTAAATAACATTTACATGCAAATACATTAGATTATAGCCAAGTGGCCAATTTCTATCTCTAGTGACAAGTTGATGTATATGTTTAATAATAAAAAGACAGAATTAGCCTCAAACTACTGCACAAATAAAACTCTTCATAAAGAAGGAATGGGGGTAATTATACACTGGTAGTGTATAATGATTCAATCAATTTGACTTGAAGTTAAGTTGAACAGAGTTAGCATAGCGGTGCTAAAGATAAAGTTGTATAGATTTAAGCTACACTAAGCTAAATACGCCAATCACATGACTATAAACATTAGCCACTGTCAGAAACAAATCTTCTGCATAGTTTTTGCATGCTACGCCGATCCTTGTGTTCTGATTGGGTAAATAAAAGTTTTCTATTCAATTTTTGGCCCACTGTTCTTGGTAATCTAAGACTGCAGTCTTAGATTACAAGACTGCAGTCTTGAAATTACAATTTTAATTTGTCACTCTTCAACAGTTTGTGCGCCTGCCTGGAACTCCAAAGACAAACAATACAGGCGGGATGACCTGAAGAGAACGTGGGACGCACAAAGATACTTAGACCCCCCAATTGTCTTAAAATCTGACACCCAAGCTCCCCAAAAAAGAATATTTATACTCATATACTGCCAATTTCTGCCAAATTTCAATTTTTGAAGCTCTTAGACTCCCCCGTTGAGGACAACATGGGCTTTAATTCTGACCGCAACACAGGCTCATTTATCACGGATCTCTTACGCCCACGCCAAGGTGATTGCTCTGAAGAGATTGCTTTGAAGACAAAAAGGCCTTGGAGATGATTGACGACAGTGGTTGTTGTTTTGTTCTGACAGGTGATTGTGTAGAATGATAATGAATAACAACAGACCTACATTTTTCTAATGTGGTGATTGGCACACTGTCCTATGTGTTTAAGATACTTCAGCACACCCCATTCACACTGATGTTGCCATAGAATTGTGAGGTAATTTTCTGTGCAGAAACATGACATGTTTCACCTGGTGCTGAGCTTGGAATGCTAGAACTGGGTGACATTACACTCTACCATGTGTTGAAAACTAAGGATATGTTTAGTTTTTAACATGACTGTCCAAATCAACTACAAAACATAGTCAACCAATCTCTGACTCCACATGCATGCTCAGTGGTAGGAAGTGATGTAAAGAACGCTCAATGTCATTGTTTTTGCTTCGTTTCATAGTAATTTACCTGAAATTGACTGCCATTGTTAAACAAATGGGATGGATGTAATCTTTCTGCATGATTTTAAAGTGGATTGATTTGCTTATAGCTTTATGAACAGTAAATGTTTTGAAACGACAGGGTATAAAAAAATTGCTGACCAGCAATGAATCATTGGTTTTTAAATTTTTTGCTCTTGTTTTTCTTGGAGATCAAAAGTCACACATTCCTACTCTTAGATTTAAATGTTTCTCCTGACATTATGATGCACGGCACAGTCAGAAGTGATAGGATGTCTGGTCTGGTTCCTGTGGGAGGAAACTAAAAAAAAACTACCTGTAATAACTGGACTGAATTTAGAGTAGATTTTGTTGCTAGCAGCAATGGAAACGTTGCAAGGCCAACCAGTTAGTGCAGAAGTTTCTCACCACCACTCCATCAAAGCTGCAAGATTCTTGCCCTTTACTCCAAGTGATTCACCACAGGCTAAAGTGGAGACGCCTCACTGCCCTCTAATTGGTCTTCTTCTTTTTTTTTCTTTTTTTTTTTTTTTTACTGCCACTCTAGCAGAACAACTAATTTCATCATCTGGCATGCTCCATTGTGACTTCATGTGGTCAACTCTGAGAAGCAACACAAATCATTGCATCTGTATTCCTTTGCATTTCTTTTCTTCTTCGCTTCTCCTACACAGTAAAAAACAAAGTGTTATTTTAACACCTATAGAGTTGAATTTAACTCCGTTTCAGATAATATTTGGTCCCACTCGAAAATAATGTAAAATGTACTCTATAGCCAGTGTAAAATTTTCAGAGTTAATTTTACTCATTTTGGTGTCAAAATCAACAAGTCATTGTGTCAAATTATTTAACACTATTGTTTGTTTACACTCTTCAGAGTAATACTGTTATTTTTATGGAGTTAATTTTACACTAAATTTACTTAAAATTTTACACTATATTGTGTTGTTTTTTTTCGTTCTCAATTTTTTTTTTTTTTTTTTTTTTTACACATATACCATATAATGCTAAAATTTAGCATTATATGGCTTTTATAAAATCTACCAATCACAATAATTACAAAGTTATAAGTTCACAGTGACAACATTTATTCATTTTTATGATCTAGTGACATAATTACTGTAACAGTGTCAGTTTAATCACCTTCAAAACAATGTTCACCAAAAATAGCAATATGGGACAACAAAGAGAGCAGTGTCATTTGCTTCATATGACATTTGTAGGTCAAAGGGCTTCGGATAACATAGATGGTTGACATCAAACACAACAAAATCTTGCATAATTTTAGTAACTACATAAGCATAAAAATGTGCATGAAAAGTTATTGCACATTTATCACACTGATGAAGCATTCTTGCTCTCAGCTCTGGGTGTTTCCTTTGTTTCTCCAACATCTAAGTTGTAAACAGTTGTTTGGAGAAAGGTGAAGAAGTTGGTCAAGGGAGCACTGTATGACGTACCAAACACATAATGGGCCTTAAAGAGCTCATCAAGAGCTCCAACTGAACATGTTGCCTTACATGGAATAGCATAGTTGTCAATCACAATGAAGAATGC